>PDND01000194.1:0-51677 GCA_002572855.1 [Emmonsia] crescens | reverse complement strand
AATTTCCACTTTCAAGAGCTCTGATTCTTGATCAAAACTTTCATCAGAGCCTCTATTCTTTCACTTCAGAATCTGCTCAGAGCTTCATCTCATATATATATAAATATCTGCTTTTATCAAGATTCTTACATCTTTTCTTTTTCTTCTCTAACATTTTCTATTTTATTATATAAGCTCTATATCTAATATCAATCTTTTCAGCATAGACTCATTACACTTAGAAAACATTCATCATCTTCTTATTAGAAACAATTATTTATTAAAGAGATATTCAAACACATAACAACACATAAGAATAAAGAAGAAAACAACTAGTTAAGCAGACATTAAGTCTCTGCTAAATAGATAGAAGCTTACTCATCAGTCACTCTGATCTCACAATAAAACCTCATAAAGAGAATATCAGTAAAAGACTCAAGAGTTCTGACACTCTAAGATATATGAAATATTTATATAAATATACTTCTTTCAATTCTGAAGAATTTCTAAATATAGAAACAGATACTGTACATTCAATAAACAATATAGCAATATCTATCAATAATATGAGAGAACTCTCAAACACAAGCATAGACTCAGTACTGCAGTGACTTTAAACAATGTTGAAATTGCAGCAGCAGTAGATAGCTGATATACACACAAATCAACAACATCAGTATAAAGAGATTCAACAATTTATTTAACAAGAAATCTCTACACAGACAGTGACATCAATTAAATCAGAGACAAATCTTTCAAAGATAGTATAATTATCAAAGAAATATCTAGATACTCTTACATACTTCAACACTTTCAATCTTGCTCTCTATTCATTATAAAGACTAGACATACTTATAAAACTAAGTATAGACAGAGACATCATTGATTCATTAATTAATCAGAGTTAATATATCAACAGTCAATTGAGAGATTATATAAAGCAAAAGTTTCATTTATAAATGAAAATATATAAGTCAACATCACATATATCTGATAATATTATTAAATATCTTGACATTCTATTCAGAGACACTGCTATATAATAAAAAGTATTAGATTAATTACAAAGCACTTAACAGAGAAATATCTCTCTTATAATATTTATCTCTGATTTTAATATCAAGATCTTAGAAGCAGATGATTAATCTTGAGAGAATAGAATAAAAATCAGTATACTGAAGAAAGCACTGACTTTTAAACTACTATAAGTTCTTATAAGTATTGATGAAGTCTCAACTTATAAAGCTTTCTGTATACAACTTCAAATATTGAATAATTATCTTATTAAGCTCAAGAGTATATAGAATAGCAGTAAGAGATATTACATCTCAGTCACTCATGCATCTGCATCAAAGAATAACACAGATATCATGAACTGAGTAGACTCTAATATCTATACATAGACAAGAGTTTCTGTTATTCAAACAGACTTTCAAGTCTCAGAGATCACTCTCAAAGAAGTAGTTAATCAATATTAATAAGAAGTGTGCATTAACTGTAATTAATCAAGATATATTACTTTCAACTGTTAATCTATCTATCTGCTCTTTTATTTAAAGAAAAAATTAATATCAGCAGTTCATATCAATTATATCACATTAGAAGAAGATTTAAATGATAACTATGAAGATATTTTAATAAAATAGAGAAAAGACTAGCTTCTGCTTAAATTTACAAGTAGAAACTCAAGAAGATCAGACAATAATAATTTAAAGAAAAAATAACAATGAATGCAATTCTTGTATTTATCATGATAAATAGTATATATAATATGAATATCATGATAGACAGCAGTCTATATCACTATACAATAATTAAATCTTCAGTTATAAAATATTATAATCTTCAGTATATTCTCTTATTAAAGCTTTAACTTCTCACAGAATTCAATGATTCAAGAGATGTCTGCACTTATTATATGATAAAACTAGACATTGATGTTGAAGAATATTAATATAAAGACATTTATATATACAAAGTCAATAATTTTAACTATAATTTTATACTAGAACTCATCTGACTATTCAAACAAGACATCTTATTAAATACTTAAAACAGAAGTTTAATATTCTCTAATAATAATCAAGTACACAAAAATAATATTTATAAGACTATAAATCTTACACAGATCTTCACTAACACTTATAAAATGCTTTGAAAAAGCTTTTAACAAAGTCATCAATAATAGAATTATATAATGATCTACTCTGTCAGTTTAGTCAATATTAAAAGAGTTTTAAAGAAGTTATTTTAAATTATATTAACAGACTTTTGTACAAAGCTTTCTCAGTAATATTATAAATATCTAGATATCTTTCAATAAAATAATATTATAAATCTATCTTTTTTACAAGACTCAGAAGTAGATCACAGTATTAAACTAAAGAAAAAGAATGATAAAGATCTCAAATCATCATAAAAATCTCTTTATAATATATCTCAAGATAAACTTCTTCTTCTTTATAAGACACTCAACAATCTATTGAACAAAGAATTTATATATATTAATAACTCTTTCATCACAGCTTCTATTCTCTTTATAAAGAAATCAGATAAAGAACTTCAATTCTATATAGATTATCAAGAACTGAACAGACTAATAAAGAAAGATCATTACTTTTTATCTTTTATTAATAAGACTCTAGCACACATCAGACAAGCTCAGTAATTTATAAAGTTAGATATTATAGCTGTTTTTCATAAGATTTATATCACTGAAGATGATGAATAACTTACAGTATTTCAAATATAATACAGTCTTTTTAAATAAGTAGTTACATCTTTCAGACTAGCTAACACTTCAAGTATATTTCAGAAATATATTAACTGAGCACTTCAAGATTTTCTCAATAAATTTATATTCATATATTTTAATAATATTCTCATCTTTACTGATGAGTTCAGAGAAGAGTATCAAGAACATATATAAAAGATTCTGTAATAACTATAAGAGACAGATCTGTCAATAGATATAGACAAATATAATTTCAAGATCAAGAGTATAAAATATCTAGATTTTATCATAGAAGCTGATAAAAGTATTTAAATGAACTCTGAGAAGATTTCTACTATTCTTGAATAAAAAGTCTTATATATCATGAAAAGTATACAGAGCTTCATTGAATTCATCAACTTCTATCAACAATTTATACAAAACTTCTCAGATATCACTTAATCACTTACTGAACTTATTAAGAAAAACTCAGTATTTTAATAATCAGCAGATGTCAAAGCTGTATTCATATAAATAAAGAAGATGTTTATTAGCACTTCTCTGCTAATAATATTTAACTTCAATTATAAAATAGTTATTGAAGCTGACTTCTCTGATTACATTACTGAAAAAGCTATATTATAATATAATAATGAAAATGTTCTATAATCATGCATTTTCATATCTAAGAAGTTGAATTTTATCAAATACAATTACAAGATCTATAATAAAGAACTTCTCACAATAGTACACTGTCTAGAAGAATGAAATTTCAAACTTCAAAGTATTTTCAAGTTTAAAATAATCATAGATTATAAAAATCTTAAATATTTTATAATCACTCACAAGCTCACTGAACAACAGATGCATTGATTCAAACTATTAAATCACTTTCATTTTATAATACACTATCACTCTGATAGTCAGAACTCAATGACAGACACTCTCTTATAATAAAAATAAGATATGTCTTTTAATATAACAGACATTCACTGAACAAATCAAGAGCATCAGCTCTTAGATCTCAAAATATTAGTAGATTATAATAAAACAACACACAGCACAATACATGTCTCTTTAATTAGAATACTTTTTCTTTAAACTGTCACTAACACTTCAGCTTCTCTTATCTTCTTCAAATTTTTATTAGATAAACTGTGATGTACAACAGCTTAAACTGATAAACTTCTTCAAGCACTTATCAAGACAGTATATCAAGAATCATCTCAATTCTTCTCAGAACTATATATAAGAATCAACATCTCAGAATACTTAATTAATAATAATAACACTCTACAATTTCATGAACAATAATAAGTCTCTCATTTCAAATCTTTATACACTTGAATAATATAAGAGATGTATGACTTATATATAACTGATCACTCAGATTATAAACAGCTATATTAAATGATCTTTCAAGAATTTTACTGACTCAAGATATTAAACAGTATCAGATATTTTATTTAAAACTGTAATTATTACTCTTCTATTATCTTATAAAAGAATCACAGAAAAGATTTACTGAAACTACTAGATATCTCTGATAGAATCTGATAAAATATAGTTATTAACTTCACTGTCAATCTCTTTAAAAGTAAGAACTGCAAGAACATTCTGATCATTATCAATTAACTGAGTAAAAATATAATATTGAAATCTTATAATAAAATGAATATTAAATAAATCACTGAAGTCTTTCTACAAAGCTTATTCTATCAGATATATAATTTACTGAGATCTATAGTATCTAATCAAGATCATTAATTCATAGACACTCTCTAAATAAGAATCTGTTAAATTCTCAAGATCACATATCACTTATTAACTATTTATTACTCTGAAATCAATGATGTATCAGAATAAATAATTCAAACTGTGAAGAATTATCTTTATAAATTCTATAACTATTTATAAGATAATTGATATAATCTTCTGCTACATGCAGAAGTTGCTATCAATAGTCAAGACACTGTTTTAACAGATGTAAGCCTGTTCTTTCTTACACACAGTTATTATATAAAAGTGCTAGATCTTCTAGAACTCACACAATTCACATTAAATTCTCATAGTTCTATTCAAATCATCAATAATATAGTGTTAAAGCTCTGAGATATTCACAATTAAGCAGAGATCTTTATAATGAGTATAAAACAAGATTAAAAAGATCAGATTAATATTTAACAAGACTCTATTAAGCAGTATAAAATAGAAGATTTCATATAATTAAATCTTAGAAATATATAAATCACACATTCATCTCATATGCTAGACTATCATTATATAAAATATAAAGTGATAGAAGTTCTAGACAGTTATAACTACTGTTTTAACACTCTGTCAGAGATTTATAATATCTTTTATATAAGCTTGCTTCACTGTGCTATCACTGACTCATTTTCTTCTTAACTAACTTTTAACTGACAGTCATCAGAGATCATAGAAGAAGATAATAAACTTAAATGAGAAATCAAAGATATTCTTAATAAGAGATTCTACAGCTGCAGCTGATAATATCTTATAAAATGAGTTAATTACAATCATTCAATCTGAACCTCAGACTTCACACTATTCAAAACAGCAGCTCTCAATTAATGAGAGATGCATGCTTACAATTCTATCACTCAATTCTTGTTTTCAGAAAGAAGAGGCTAATGTAGTAGATTACACTCAATTGATAGATCATTTCACTACACTCTGTTAAGAGTGTACACTTCATGAATTTTCACTTCTGAGAGCTTCAATTCTTGATCAAAACTCTTATCAGAGCCTCTATTCTTCTGCTCTGAGATCTGCTCAGAGCTTCATCTCATATATATATAAATATCTGCTTCTGCTGAGATTCTTACACCTTTTCTTTTCCTTCTCTAATGTTTTCTATTTTATTATATAAGCTCTATATTTAATACTGATCTTTTCAGTGTAGATCTGTTACACTGATACTTCAGCTTCTTTTATCTTCTCTAAATCTCTGTTAGATGAACTGTGATATATAATAGTTTAAACTGATAAACTTCTTTAAACACTCACTGAAGTAGTATATCAAGAATCATCTTGATTTTCTTCAGAACTACATATAAAAACTGACATTTCAAAATACTTAATTAATAATAATAATACTCTATAATTTCATGAATGATGATGAGTCTCTTATTCTGAATCTCTATATATCTGAATAATGTAAGAGATATATAACTTATATATAACTGACTATCTGAGCTGTGAACAGCTATATTAAATAATTTTCTGAGAATTCTACTGATTTAAAATATTAAACAGTATCAGATGTTTTATCTGAAACTGCAACTATTACTCTTCTATTATTTTATGAAAAAATTATAGAAAAAATCTACTGAAACTACTAGATATTTCTGATAAAATCTGATAAAATATAGTCATTGACTTTGCTATTAATCTTTCTAAGAATAAGAGCTGTAAGAATATTCTGATCATTATTAATTAACTGAGTAAAAATATAATATTGAAATTTTATAATAAGATAAATGCTAAATGAGTTACTGAAGCTTTTCTATAAAACTCATTCTATTGAATGTATGACTTACTAAAATCTATAGTATCTGACTAAGACTGTCAATTTATAAGCACTCTCTGAACAAGAGTCTGTTAAATTCTCAAGATTATATAATACTTATTAACTGTCTATCACTCTGAAACTGATAATGTATCAGAGTAAATAATTTAAACTGTAAAGAATTATCTTTATAAATTCTATAACTACTTATAAAATGATTAACATGATTTTTTACTATATATAGAAGTTACTATTAATGATTAAAACACTGTTTTAATAGATATAAGCTCATTCTTTCTTATATATAATTATTATATGAAAGTGCTAGATTTTCTAGAACTCACATAATTCACACTGAATTCTTGTAGTTCAATTCAAATTACTGATAATATAGTGTCAAAGCTCTGAAATACTCATAATTGAGCAGAGATCTTTATAATAAATATGAAACAAAATTAAGAGAATCAGACTAATATTTAATAAAACCTCACTGAGCAGTATAAAATAGAAGATTTTATATAACTAAATTTTAGAAATATATAAATTATATATCTGTTTTATATGCTAGACTATCATTATATAAAATATGAAGTAATAGAAGTTCTAGACAGTTATAACTATTATTTTAACACTCTGTCAGAAATTCATAATATCTTTTATATAAGCTTACTTCATTATACTATCACTGACTCATTCTCTTCTTAACTGACTTCTGACTAACAATCATCAGAAATTATAGAAAAAGATAATAAACTTGAATGAAAAATTGAAGATATTTTTAATGAAAGATTTTATAGCTGCAGCTGACAATATTTTATAAAATGAGTTAACTATAACTGTCTAATCTGAATCTCAGACTTCACACTATCTGAAACAGCAGCTCTTGACTAATAAGAAATACACACTTATAACTCTACTGTTTAACTCTCATCTTTAGAAGAGAGAAGCTAATATAGTAAACTATATCTGATTGATAAATTATTCTGCTATACTTTATCAAGAGTGTACACTTCATAAATTTTCACTTCTGAAAACTTCAATTCTTGATTAAAACTCTTATCAGAGTCTCTATTCTTTCACTCTGAGACTCACTCAGAGCTTCATTTTATATGTATATAAATATCTGCTTTTACTGAGATTCTTGTATCTTTTCTTTTTCTTCTCTAATGTTTTCTATTTTATTATATAAGCTCTATATCTAATACTGATCTTTTCAGTGTAAACTCATTACACAATACTTCTTTCACTGATCTATTAATTAATAGAATGATAATAAATTCTTCTCTGCTGAATCTGTGAAAACCTCAACATTTTCTTATTATAAGAACTTCAAGAAGTTTAAATACTCTTTCAAATGAAATGCTGAAAAGACTTATAAAAATAAGACTGTTAAATTAAAATAATATACTGTCAAGACTAATCTGATAAGTTCTCACTTATCTCTGATTTAATCAGACATCACTTCTGAGAAGTCTGATTCTTTCACTTTAGTAAACTCATTTTCTGAGAAATCTTTCTCAGACAATGATTTAAAAAACTAGTTTTTAAAATTGAATATTTTCTATCTTTCTTCACTGCAGTAAATACTCTGTATAATAAGAACAGTTATCATGTTTTTTCTCAGCTTTATATTACAGTTTCTAAATTTCTAGCAGTGAATATTCTTGATGAAGTCAAGTGCTCTATTATTATACACTCAGACACAGATTCAGACATTATTATTACTTAATTATCTACTATTTATCAGTGATTTCTCTCTTTTACTTCATAATTTAATTTTAACAGTGTTTTATTCTACATTTATAATATTATCTCTAAACCTCTCATCTCAATATACTTTATTATTTTATTCTTACACTTTTCTGTATTTTCAGATTGAAAGCTTCTCATTATTATGTATCTAGTATAGAAGCTTGCATCAGATACTCTTCTACTAGATACAGATACTTTGTATTCTCTGTAAGTATTTATATATCTGAGCTATCTCAATAAACTAGTTTATATAAATAAGAAGATTTCTCTCATCTCTCTCTTCAGAGATATTCATATTATATTTTATACATTATATTAAAGTATTTACTGTTCAATGTGTATTTTAGTCAGAGTGACTTTCACTCTGCTGTTTTTAGTCAGTTATCAGACTTTACTGTCTGTAATATATTAAAAACTATTATTTTAAATGTACTTCTGTCACTGATAATTGTTTAAATTAATTCAAGCTTAATTTTCAGTATCTCTAGTATCTTCAGTCAGAGATTTAGCTCTATATTTCACAGTTTCATATATCTTTATTACTAATTTCAGTTTCATCAATATCAAAGTTTCTACTTATAAAATTATTGATCATTTCATTTCACTGAATAATACTGATATTATTATATCTATACAGTATCAGAATTTCTTCACATCTTCAACTTTATATTCTTTCATAATTAATTTTACTCATTCTCTACTTTCACTCTTATTTATTCAGTAGACTGTCTATTATAATCTTTATACTTTTATATATAACTCACATCTTTCACATAATTTACTCTTTCAGCTTAATTATGATATTTTCAATTTATCTGAAAATTCAGCTGATATTTTTCAACACTTCAGAAAAGCTTTTTAACAAGAGATTATTAAAATCTTGAACTCATATTTCAATCTTTTTCACTCTGAACTCAGTATAATGAAAGAAGTGAATATACTTATCTCATTTAAAAATAATAAAAATATCATCAGTTTTAAGCAAGTAGTTTTCAATCTCTCTCATTATAATATGAAAGAAATGAATAATATTCTCAACTCTCTTATACAGAAGAACTGAATTGAGAGAGTTTCTCTAAATTAATCTTCTCTCATCTTCTCATCAGTATTTATAATCTATAGAAATAACAAGATCTGTGTAGTTATTAATCTGCATTATATTAATACTAAGCTTATATCTGATATATATTCTCTTTTTAAACAGAATATTATTCTATTTACTCTGAGTGATTCTCAGATTTTCATCTTACTTAATATAACTAAGAGATTTTTTCAGATCTCTATTATTAAGAAGAATTACTGAAAAACTGTTTTTATAACTTTTCATTGAGATCATGAATAATTGAAGATATTAATAATAAAATTAGTGAATTCTTCTGAACATTTTCAACATGTTATAAAAGATATATTATATTTATACTTGTGAATCTCTTTACTGATCTACATCAATGATATTATTATCTACTTTTATATATTTCAGAAATATTTTATATATCTGAATCAGATACTGTTAACTCTGTTCACTAGTAAACTAACTCTATCTCTTTAAAAGTGTTATTTCACATACTCTTCAGTTAAACTTTTAAAATATAATATTTCACATCTCAGTCTCTTCATTTAAGAGAAAAAAGTTATAATTATTAAGAAACTGAAGTTTTTCAACTCTCTTATCAAGCTAGAACATCACTTAAGTCTCTTTAACTATTATAGAAAATTCATTCATTACTATTTTATAAAAGTCACTTCTCTACAGTAATAAAAAACTTTCAGTTTCAAAAATTTCTTAATTAAGAGATAAGTTTATAAAACTTATATAAAGAAGCATCTGATTTTATTCTCAGACTGTTTATAATAAGCTTGAATCAAGCTTTATAATGAGATTTACAGTCTCTGTTTTCTAAAATTTCTGAATTTTATTAAATTATTTATAGTCTATATTAACAGGTCTCTCAATGACTTCAGTATAGCTATATATCAGATTAATAAAAATAATGTGAAACACTCTGTTCTATTTCTATCTCACAGTCTCAAGAGTGCTGAGTTTAAATATAAATTCACAGAATTGAAAACTGCTGCACTGATTTAACTATTATATAAAATATCTCAATATTTCAATGATGAGTTTATTATTATTATAGATTATAATACTCTTTAATCAGCTCTTTAAACAGTCAGTGTGAATAAATAACAGAATCATTACTTTAATTATTAATCTCTATTTCTTTCTATCTTTATTTTATAAATGAAAATTATTTATAAAGCTGATTAATTATATAAAAATACAGATACTCTATCTCATCTTTCAGTTAATAACACTTCTAAATTAATTAATCTCTTTAATCTCTCACTAGATAATGATGTAATCTGATAGAGCTTGTTTTATTTAACAGAGAAGTAGACTCTTACTTTAAGTACAGTATTCTATAATATTACATCTATATCTTTATTTAAGATTAACTTTGAATTTAAAGAATAAATACAATCTCTTCTTTAGCTTGATCTTTTTTTTAAACATATTCTATATAAAATTCATCTTTAAATGAAAAAAGCTTCTGAAGATTTTAATAATTATAGATATTATTAATTCTTCTAAGACTCAGATAATAAGCTGCTCTTTTATAAAAATAATACAATCTCTCATTTATATATTTTCACAGCTCTGAAGACACAGCTATTATAATAAATATATAATAATTACAGTTATAATAGTATTTATAATATATATATCAGACTACATCAATTCATATATCTCTCTGACTTAAGAAAAGCAGTCAATACATATATATAACACTGTTTTATATATTATATTTTTAAAAAATTTTATCACAAGCTCTACAGTAAGCTTCAGTCTATTATCAGTGTATATAAACTCTTTTTATTTCTCTCTCTTAACTTTATTACTGATCTCTCAGAATTCTTTTATAAAAATAATATAATTTTTATAGTAATAGATAAATTCTCTAAATATATCAGATACATTTCTAATAAAAAAAGAAACTTTATAGTAATATAAATCTGACACTTCTTTATAGAAATTGTCTATAATTAAAATCTTTCTCAATATTTTATAGTTAATTATAATAAACACTTTTTTAATACTTTCTGAGAAGATTTATTTTATTATATTATAGTCACTCTTTCTTTTATAACAGCTTATTATATCTCTGTCAATAAATAAGTAGAAAGAATTAATTAAATGATTAAAACTGTTCTTCACTGTCTTTTATCAGACTTTCATGAGAATAATTGAAAAAATAAGCTTTCTAAAACAGAGTTTATAATTAATACTGTTAAATCATTCACTATAGAATATTTTTTATTCAAAGTTCTCTACAGTGTTAAATCAGTATAGAAATTTCTTTTCAATAACTATTATCATTCTACAGAGAAATTCATCAATACTCACTTCTTCATTAGATAGAATATATAAGATAATATCACTTTAGTACAGGCTCATATATCTCTATACTATGATAACACTTATTAATCAGTTATTCTCAAAGATAAAATTTATCTTTATTTTATGTGAAAAGATAAATATAATTATAGTCTCTCTATTATATTCTCACTCTCTTCTGTGCTTACTGATTTATTTAATATTAAGAAGTAACACAGTTCTCTGATCTACAAGCTTAAACTATCTTTTTAATTTAATATCATTCATTCTGTCATCTCTGTGCTTTATTTTAAAAAATATAATTATAATCTCTTCAACTGCTTTTATCTCATTTCTTCTGTGAATATTATCAATGATCTTTCTTAAAATGAAATTCAGCAGATTATTAATAAAAAGTGAGATCTAGATAAAATATATTTTCTTTTTATTTACTGAATTAATTATTCTGATGTTTCAGATATCTGAGAACTCAAAGTCAATTTTATAAAAGACTGTTTAAGACTAGTTCATCTCTTTAAAAGATAATAGAGATAAAACTGTGCTTTTCATCACTAAACAGTATTTCTTTCTCTTCAGTATACAGCTATTAGAATAATAGCTTTTCCCCTCTTACTTATATTATGATATTTTGTATAAATTATATATGTCTCATATATATTCTTCTGTATTCTCAGTATCATGTATGTAATCTATTTAGCTTAGTCAACTATGTGTAGACCTAACATCTATGTGTTGAAGGAAGTTTAATAGAACCAACCTTTTATGAAGTTTACTTGATAGAGGGTCTTTGTAAGAGTACGGAGAGACCAAGGTTTTTGGATAGTTTGTCAATAGTGTTGGGTTTGGTGTAATCATTTGGGATGTCGGATTCAGTTGGACTGGGCTGGAATGGGGGTAAGGTTAGCAGCAGCAGGTTTGGCGTCCATTTATATATATGTGTCTATTTGATTTTAAATTTAGATTTTAGATCTTTTTGGGTTTATTTTGGGTTTTCTTTGTTGCATGAATTCATGCAGTCAGTTAAGTTAAAAGAGGAATTCAATGAAAGAAACAAGATTTCAAGAGAAGCATATTGATCGCCTGATTATTGATTTTCTTTGATCTACATATTGATATTGACACAGAGCAATCCATGCAGGAACCAATAGTTATGGTGAAGAAAAAGGAAATATTCCTTGGACTTCTATTGCGTTACATCTACTTCGTACTTGCATGCAGGGTGTATACGTACTGGTGCATAGCCATTGCTTTTTCAGATGTAGTATAGTATGTGCATCAATTCGTCCTCGATGGAGCAAATGTGGAATATCCATGGATTGAATCTGTTCTATTTAACTTGCATCCAAGAGAATGGACTGGGCTGGGCTGGGATTTGATTATTGAATTCTTCCTTCATAGTGCGAGAGTATGCAAGGATCTCCATTCTGCTGCTGCTTCCTTGCATCTATTATATCGGTCCTACACCTATCGCCTATAGCCAACTTGATAGATTACCCAAAATAAGCGTATCCCCTAATCCGACAACCGTCAACGCTCTAATCCTCACAATCATCACGCCCCGTCCCACCATCCCCCCTTTCATCCGCCCCCTCATCTGCCCCAATAGCCCTAGCCACATCCGCCGGTAAGATATACTGCTCTTCCACGGGCATCTTCCCCTTCGCCTCCTCCAGTTCCCCTTCGCTCACCAACCTACCCACCTCCTCCATCAACCCAGTAACATCCCTGATTCCCACAGTCCACTCATCCACATACCTATCCACCGCCTCCCCCTTCAACCCAACTTGCAACGACCGATACTCCAGCGGGCGGAATTCAAAATCCCTTTCAGGATCCCACTGCACACGTACAGGACTTTCATCCTTGCACTTCTCCCACGCCGCCTGGTCCGCATACAGGCGTGGGCTCGAATGGCTGAGGCACGCATGCGCCAGTGCCCATTCAAACCCTTCGCGGGTGATCTCTATAGCTAGCACGCGCTCCTGGTCTTTCTTGGTGGCCCAACCGCATCGGTAGGCCATCCAGAGAAATGAGGGCTTGATCCAGGTCATGCGCTCGCGTTTGAAAGGGGGGACGAATTTGCTGGCGGCTAGCGCTGCGTTGGCGATGGAGGGTGGATAGGCTTGGTAGACTGTGATGGTAGTTGGAGTGCGTTGGGCGCGGATGGCGTATTTGGATGGGGGAGATTCATGTTGTTCCATTGTTATAGATTGGGTTGTTTGAAATGGGGTAAGTATGTTGCAGAATTGGTTGGTGTAAGAAGTCGACCAGGGGCCATTCGGTCTCTCCTAAGCTAGTAGCCACCTTAGCAAAGCTCCATGATATAGATGCCCTCAATTGAGGTCATACAACACTCAGTCGCTACCCCGGGATGAATTCCTCGGCAATAAAAGCACAGCCAGGTTGAATATTGGGAACATTCTCAGCAAGAAAACGCAAACAAGTCACCTCATGGCGGAGTTGGTGGGGTTTGGAGAGAGCTGGCTGTTTGCTTCGGAATGGGAAGCACAATCCTTTTTTTGAGCCCCTCAACTGCCTGTTGCAATAGTTCATAAATGTAAGAAATAAATTGAACATGTAGAAAGTAAAAATTTTAAGTCGAGGGAGGATAGATACCTACCGTAGAACATGTCAACAGCCATATATACAGGTACCTCTAGGTATGTAGTTATACGCTCCGCAAGTTATAGGTACTCAAGTCTGGCTGTTCCATCAAGCCCATCAAGTTTATTCAACAATTTTTGTAGCAATATATCATCTGGCTCAAAGGTCATTGGCGTCTTTCGCAGGGGAAGCAAACAAAGAAAAGCAAGTCAAGAATATCTTCCTTTGCGAATACCTGCTTCTTTCTTATATAACACTATTGAACATGCGAGTGGACTTTCTTTTTCATTCGTCGTATTTTCCTGCTTGCTACTTCTTTTAGTAAATTTATTATATACAAGACAGTTTTAAAGAATTAAGATACCAGTTGGAACTATTAATCAAGAGAAAAGCAAATAGAGGGCAAAAGCACAGCGAGCGGAGTCTAGGTTGAGCGAGAGAGAGAAGAAAGTCGAGGAGATATTTATAACCAGTGAACAGAATGCTTCAAAAATTCTAATTATCTTATATAAACATTATCCTCTTAATGCACACCACGAGAACAGATCCCAAATAGAGCCTTCCCCGTGCGGGCACTCCCCGTAGAACTAGTAGCTGTATATGTTTCTAATATATGTGCAGTTGGATCCGTAACCAGAAAAAACAGGGGAGAAAAGGAAGAAGAAGGTAAGCCGGAAAGAAGGAAAGAAAATGCTGTGGGTTTGTATTGCATTCGGTATCCAGGTGATAGATAGTCTATATATACGGAGGACGAGAAAGTGTTTGAGAGAGGGGAAAATGACATCCATATCCAGTTCATAGCTTCGCGGCCTCCTTGACCTCGCCAATCTTGAGCTTGCCGCCGTACTTCTTCAGCACGCCGTCATTGTGATACTGTTTTTCAATGATTGCCGCTTAAGTTAGCAAAATGTATTGTTGTTATTTATATAAAACAGTGCGGCACGGATGGGATTTATATATAGGAGAAAGGTATTGCCTAACGAACCTTCCAAAACTGCTTTGAGGCATCCTTGCCCGCAACCCGCTTCAGAATCTTCGCGCCGCCGGGATGCTCGTCTATGAAATCGGTGATGTCGTAGACAATTGAGTCGATGATGATGTACATGCCATTCTCGGCCTTGTTGTGCTGGGCGACTTCAGCGACTGTGAAGGATTTCGACATGGTTATGGGGTGGTCCGGGAATTTGATAGGTACGTAGGTAGGTAAGTAGGTGCGTAGATAAGCCCTCCTTGCAGGATTTATTGCTGCAGAAGATGCTTTCGTATAGAGTGACTGGAGGAAGAGAGGTATCTCGGCAATAGGAATGGGAGCTTCGAGTTTGACGGGAAAGCGGATTCACAGATACTTATAACTTCCAGGGGTTGAAGTATATGGATAGGATCAAAAAGGCAACCGTCTGAGGTGTTTTCGGCAAATAGTGACAAAGTATGGGGATTTCAATGTTGAATAAAGTAGAAATAGACATCGGTTTGATCGTTATCTCGGTCTTATTCTGGCTTTTTGCGACTGCAAGAGCCGAGGTAGATTTGGCCCCGCAAGATGGAGTACCTAAGCCAAACTATGCCTATTTAAGTATGGTATGGAAATTTAATGCTTGGCGTTTATCAGCCGAAATAATCACATACTGATTGGCTGTGGCGAGTGATTAGCTAATCAACGGATTAGGGCTAACTAGATCATGGAGGTAGGTAATGGGGATATGTATGTGACTAGGGCTTGAATATAGGATATGGTAGAATAGAAAATACATAGGGATATATATAATAGAATTACATTTCTTCGACTACTTGTTATCCCAAAATGTATCATCTTCATCATCTTCATCATCATCATCATATCTTACTCTTCTCCCCCTTGGCCCCTTGGCCCTTTGGCACCTTCTTATCAATCCCCAACGTCTCCAAATCCTTCTTCTTATGATAATGCGGCGCCACCTCCACCAACCACTCCGGCTGCAGCGGCATATTACTTCGCATATACTCCTTGCTCGTCAGCACTAGCTCGTAATATATTACCCACTTCGGGTTCACCTCGAACAGCGTGCTGGACGGGTGCAGATACACCGTCTGTCCATTCTTGACAGTCCGATACGAATCGCCGCCACGTTGCAGGCGCGCGGCGTTCGGGAAGAACCCAGCTGTGATGGCCTTTTGGATGGGGACAAGATCATTGGACCCCGCAGAGGTAATGGTTACTTCAACCCGATCGCAGAGCTTGGCGAGCTGATCGCGCACGTCACGAGCTCGCGTTAAGCTTCGTTGCTGCAGGAAGTTCTCGCGCGCCCAGACGTAGCTGAAGTCTGAGTCGACCCATTGGTTCCACACGTTTAGGAGTGAGAAGTGATCACCGCCGTCTTTAATTGTGAAACGTGCACGAGCACTGTCGGCGTGGATCTTTTTGTCTTTGGGTCGGAAGAATAAGGCGCTTGCTTCGCCCAGCATGGCGATTATCGAAAGCACCTCCTCGACACACCCATACTTATCAGCCGCTAGGATGGCCTTGGCAAGCATTGGGTCGGTGGGGAACTCAGCCATCTGCCTTCCGATCTTGGTCAAGTCTCCATGGTCATTTAACGCCCCAAGCGCGTATAATTGTTCGAGAGCACGGATAAGGGTTTCCGCGGGTGGTGGGTCCATGAAATCGAAATCAAGAAGCTGGTCGATCCCGAGCGATTTCAACATCAAGACAACTCCGTTGAGGTTCGTCCGTTGGATTTCCGGCGTCGTATTTTCCTCCAGCTCGTTATAGTATGCCCATTTTGTATACAACCGGAAACATTTGCCTGGACCAACACGACCTGCTCTCCCTGCTCTCTGGCCTGCAGATGCTCGCGAGCAGGGGGTAACGACGAGGCTCTCCATTCCAGTACGGGGGTTGAACACGTTTTCTTTCACGAAGCCCGGATCAATCACGTATACGATTCCGTCGATAGTCAAACTGGTTTCTGCAATGTTAGTAGCAAGGACAACTTTCCGTGCTCCGGGGGGCGTGGGTTCGAAGATTTTGGCTTGAAGCTCCGAAGGTAAATTCGCGTAGATGGGACATATTATCAGTTCAGGTATCTTGGATCCTAGTTTCCGAGCTGTCTCTTGTATACTCTGTTCTGCAGCTTCAATCTCCTCTTGACCCGTAAGAAAGACCAAAATATCACCAATCCCCTGACTGATGTGGATGTGGAATACGGTAGTGATCGCCGCTGCAAGATAATTTGCCTCTGGCTGCGATGTATAATGTATATCAACGGGATATCTCCGGCCAGGGATGTTGAAGATTGGCGCATCGTCAAAGTATTTTTGGAATTTTTGCGCATCAATCGTTGCTGAAGAAATGAGTAATTTCAGATCAGGCCTTGCCTTTGCAATATCCTTCAACAGGCCACACGCAATATCAGTGGATACAGTTCTCTCATGGGCTTCGTCAATCATCAGTGCAGAATATGCCCCAAGGTCAGGCTCCGTAAGAAGTTCACGTAGCAGCATACCATCAGTCATATACTTGAGCACCGTCTTGTCACTTGTAGCATCTTCGAACCGAATGGCATATCCAACCTCATTCCCAACCTTAACGCCCATCTCCTCAGCCACGCGAGCAGCAACACTCATCGCCGCAACTCGTCTAGGCTGCGTGCAGCCAATCTTCATCCCCCCTTTAGTATACCCCGCTTCATGCAAATATTGTGGGATCTGAGTAGTCTTTCCACTACCGGTTTCTCCAACGATGATGATAATCTGATGCTCAGCCACGGCTTGTATAATTTCCTTTTTGAACCGGTAGATAGGTAAGCTTTTCCGCGTCTCCTCGATGGACGCCGCTTTCTGCTCCGCCGCATCAAGCTTCTGCTGAAAAAGTTGCTGTTCCTTCGTCAACGGCTTCCGGTCCCCTTCCAGCTTCGAATCCATGATGAAATTTATCTTCTGCGCATCGTCGAATACATACTCGTAATCTCCCTCATCGACAAATTCCGCCTTGTTGATTTGCGCCTTAGCCTTGGCCGTCTGTTCATTCTCCCACTCCTCATGCTCTGTCACAAACCGCTCATGGCCATGCTCATCCCGGTCAACATATCGCTTGTAAAGCGCCTCTTCCTTCCGTTTCCGATCAATCTTGCCCTTTTCCGTAATATAATCTTCCGGCAACGCATATCCATCCCGATAATCGTCAATCTGCAATCGTTCCTCAGCCAACCGCAGAACTTCCCTATTTTTCGCAAACTCCTCCTTTTCTCGACGTGTCAGATTCGGATTGTCGCGAAGTTCAGCAGTTTCCTCCGCGACCTGCTTGCGCAGCAGAGCCAGTCGCTCCGCTTCACGTTTCTTGAGGTATTCCTGCCGCGAGCGAAGCCGCAGATCTGGCATAGCCGCGGACCTCGCTGCAGCATCTTCAGCCAGCGCACGACGCCGCGCTACCTCCGAGTCCTTCGTAGAGGATCGATCTTCGACGATTTTCTTCGACTTCGAGTCGTTCTTTTTCGCGAGGCGTTTCGCGAACTCGTCTCGTTCCTTTAAGTCGCGCTGTCTAGCCCGCTCTGCCTTCGTCTCAGGATCTCCATCTGAGGAAGGAGAAGAGGAACGAGGAGATCGGGAGCGATATCGGGGTTCTCTTCCTTCCTGTTGTAGTTGCTCATCATACGCCTCACCCTCTGGTATTTCTTCATCGCCCCACCGATCCTCAAAATCCCTATCATCCCTTCTGCGCGCCTTCTTCGACCGATGTCGACTCTCGCGATCATGGTCGCCCTCCCGCTCCCGTTTTCGGCGCTCATCTCTCTCACCACGACGCGTATGCTTGCGCCTCGAATCATCATCATCCCCATTTTCCTTCGCCCTCCCTCTTGACTTCCCCGCCTCAGTATTCTGCAACGGCGCCAACCCAGCATTGACATCCACATCCTCTTCTTCCATCTCAACTAATCTATATCGTTTCTTCAACACATCCCCTCCCGTTTCCTTGCTGGGCTTTTTACTGCCACTGCCACTCTCTCCCTCCGCACTAGAACCACCACGCGCCCGTCTCCATAGCTCAGCGCAGAAGGAATGTATATCACTCTCATTCCCGTCTAGAAATGGCCCCAGTTTTCCCTGTAACGAGCCGGCTGATTTCGCAGAGCTTGTGGTGGCGAGGATGTAATCGATGACCGTCGCGTCTGAGGCGCCGGTTAGCCGCAGGAGGGAGTCAGAGATATATGTGCGGATATCCATGGCGTTGATTTTCGTTTATATTGCCCGGCCTCTCTTTTGGGGTATAGTAGCTACTAGGTAGCTAGCTACCTATGGTTGCTGTTCCGGTAGTTCGGAATCCAGAACGGATCGTGCCGTTGGAGTGGAAATAGTCAAGGGAGTGACCAGGGCAGTTGTGGATATAGGTATTTTTTGGAGGCTGGGAGCTAGCTAGCTTGCTGGGGGAAGCTATAACATGTCTGTCTGTCCCCTTGATTCCTTTCAGCACAACAAGAATAGAAAGAAGAAGGCTGTTAGAACGAGTGTTGTTATTCGCGTGGTATTGCGTTCCGGATAGAGAACTAGTAGAGCGTTGCGTGCTGACGTCGTTGAAATATAATATAGATAAGAAATATGAAGCTCAATATGGAATACAGGAGACCATTTATCTCTGTTGCAAAAAAAACCCCCGTGTGTTGGATTGCTAAATAATTTGTTCCACCAATCTGTTATGTCTTTAAGCTTTTGCTTTTGCCGCTTTCCCAGTAACGGGCCATGTACAGATAATCACGTGATATCAGACTATATTGAGTATGGGGCGCGCGAAATGAAATCTATAATAAATTATTTATTCCCTGGCTACCATCTGCATCCTAGGTATTATTCATGCAAAATCTCTTTGACAAATATGCCATCTGTTCATATTAATACAAATGAAGTAAAAATATAGGGGAAATGGCTGCAGCAGCAACATATCAAGCTCGTGAGAGAAGAAAAAAAATAGGTTGATGAAAAGAACAACACAAAAAAGAAAGATGAAATGAAAGTAGAAATCCCATAGCAAGAATCCCCCTTTTCTTAACCGATTATTAATATGTATTCCAGCCTATCTAGCTCAGCCTAGCTCAATCTGAGCGAACACACAAAAAGACAAGAAAAATAAAACAAAAAGCGCCATTTCTGAATGATTTCAATGAGGTATGTTAAATCAAAAGGGGGTAGAAGAGAAAAGAAAGAGAAAAGAAAGAAAAAATGAAGAAAAAGAACATAAAGCAAGAGAAAATGAACTCCTCAATATGGTCATAATACAGTCAGTCAAGTATGATATGAATGATATCAGAATGCAAAGCAAGCAAAAGAATAGATTCTTCCAACCAATTTTCTTTTTTGTTTGTTCCCCCTCCGTTCCCGTCCCCTTTCTTGAGAACAAGAAAAAAAGAAAAGAAAAGAAAAGAAAAGTGAAAAAAATTCCTGACAAAATCAATCCAGGGCTCTTGGCCCTTTTTCCCTTCCAATCCTAAACTTTCCTCTCATCAAACTTTCCAGCAATATTGCGTATTCTCTCCTGTCTTATCCCTTTCGTTCCCTTCTTCAAAATAATATGAATATGGCAAGGGCTCCCTCCCAATGATCAAACAAAATATTCGTAGGTTCCAGTGAGCGGCCGCGTCGCTCTGATTAATAATAAAAAAATGAAAATTGATGAACCCCATAGGTTAAACAAATAAACAAAGATAATTTTCCCCCAAACGCCAAACGGGAGGGAGCTTGCTCGTACCCGTCCTGACCCTGATTCCAACTCCGCGGCTCCAGCCAGCTCCTCAAGGAAGCAAAAAAAAACAAAAAACAAAAAAGAAAAAGAAAACCCATAGCCATAGGTATATATATGTGGTGAGAGAAGAAGAAAAGTTAAATGCTCGAAACCGGTCGTTAATTAATAATATATTGTTCTTTTCTTTTTTTTTCTTGTTTCATCTTAAGATGTTGACGTTGACGCTGTTAATTTGCAAACATCAAACGTCAATCATCTCCGCATCCTCCGCCAGAACCTCATCAGCAGGACCCCAGTTTCCTTCATAGATGGTAGCTCCAGCCCGCCGCCGCCGCTCGGCCCACTGTACACCGAACGTGTGGATAATTTGATCCGCAACGGGCCGATCAGCCGGATTGGGGGATATCATCCATCGGACGATGGTGTCCAGAGCCTGTTCATTCGTGGCGTCGACCATGAAGTCTGGCGGTTCAGCGAGCTCACCGCTCCGACCGTATGGTGAGGGTTGTTGTTGACATGGATTAGTCAAATGGCCATTGCCATTACTGCTGTGTTGCATGCCGAATTGCGAGTCAGCAAAGTGCTGTTGTTCCTCAGAGTCGGATGCACATAGTTGTTCGAAAGAGCAGTTGTTGTCGGGGAGTGGGTTGCCAGAGGCATCGCGGAGTACGTTGCTGGTTTCTAGGCTCCATGTTAAACTGGGGACATCGCTTATGTCGCCGTTTCGAAGCTTTTGCCACGATACTCCGTTGTCCGGAAGCTCCACGTTCCCTGCGATTTCAAACATGATCAATCCCAAGGCAAATATATCGGCAGGCTTGTCGTAACGTCCCATAAGGACTTCTGGGCCGATGTATTCACGGTCCCCTTCGCCTTCAATACCTGCGGCAGCCGGCCAACGGCTTGCCATTCCAAAATCCGCGATTTTGAGAACACCTTCGAAGGTGATCAAAATATTTGCCGGTTTTAAATCTAGATGGATGAACCCAGAATCATGGATATGTTTCAGACCCTATTGAGCACAACTCAGCATATAGACCTATAAGAAAAAATAAATATTAATGTTCATGTATTGGTATTGCTTACCAATGATAGCTCAAGCAGTATTTTCCAAATCCTAAAATCATCAAGCCTCGCCTTAAGCCCAACCTGTGACAGGAACAGGTCTAGACTCCCTTCTTCGCAAAATTCCGTCTGGATATATAGGATATTGTTATATTCCCAGCTGTCGGCATAGGAAATGATGTAGTCGCAATTAGCCAACGCTTTCAAGGCAACTACTTCATTATTTCTGCGCTCTCGATCCTTTGGACCCGTACAAGGCTGGTTGGACTTCTTCACAGCCCACACCCGGTCAGCACGAGAGGCTGTTGTTCTATTTGGCTTTTCAGAGGGTTGCGAAAAGGAGGTCTGGTGAAAGGGGGATCCAAACGGTGTCGTTGACTGTGGTTCAGTGACGCGATAGACTTGCGAAAATTCACCTGTACCCACTAATTCAACCTTCTCAAAACGAGAAGTAAGGCTTGGGTCTACATCTGGTGCGTTGTAACCACTAAGAAGAAGACTTGATCTTTTCCCCACCTGCGCGAAGTACTCGCGGGGAGCAGTTGGCGTTGCTGGTAGCGCCGACGAGTGATGATCTTGTGGGTTGGATCGTTGGTCGCCTTGTGCTGAAATCGATAACCCGCTTGGGTCGGGAGGTAAAATGTGTTCTTGTGGGGTATGGGGAGAGCCTCGTCGTAATGATTTGTTTCCAAGAGGGCTTGCTGTTGAGTTGGGATTAAACTTAGCATTTCCAAACTGAGAACATTTGAGAGGAGATAAAGTAGGAAATGGACTCTTTGGGTGCGGAGACGGAGAATGAAGATTCTGCACAAGGCGTGATCTTGGGATAGAAGAGGGAATAGGGAATGGACGTTGGCTCAATTTATGGGTTAAACCAGCAGACGGGGAGTCATCCATGTCGTTATCACTGTCCACATCCATATTGGGTGATGAATGTTCAACGGAAGGCAACTTACAGCAAGGTCCGGAGGGGCCAGATAACGAGTCAAATGAGGATGTTTGACTATGCGAGGGGCGATGTGGGCGTGATTTAGAGAAATGGCTGCCACTGGGGAAGAAAGTTTGTTTTGTCGGGGTAGGGGGCAGTTCGGAGTCGTTGGTTGATTGGGTATCGTTCTTTCCAGAAGGCGATTGAGACTGGGAAATTTCGTCTCCGTCCACGCTGACGAAGCTCCCACGACGCGAGATCGTTGACTTCGCATAGGAATTGCCAAATATACCCATGCCTTTGGAAAAGGGGCCGGGGTGAGGGGATGCCGTGGATTGCTGAGGATTGAAAGGGGTCCAAGGGGTTCCAGATGAAAAGCGATTCGAGCTCGCCTTTTCGATTGCTGCCTGGGGTAGTGGCTTATGCACACCTGGAAACATATTGAGTGGCCGTTTACATGGAGTGTCGGGCATATTTTTGCTGGTAATAGATGCATTATGCACATCATCCATATTGCGATTCTTTTTGGAGATGAGACCCGTGGACATAAACGCTGCTGGCAGGGGTTTCACAAGCTTATAGTTTTCAGGAGTTGCGAATGATTCTGTAGATGTATTCGAATTCTCCTGACGCAGCTGGCTCGGGCCAACTGGTCGTGTCGAACCCGTGGGAAGCGACTTGGAGAAATTCAGGACGGGCCTTGGCTTTTCGAACTTGTTGATCGGTTCATGGGTTGGTGAATCGTCAACGAGGCTCGAACCAGACGAAGACTGTGTAATGGCTCTCGAAAGTGGATGGGGGGTAGCGTGCGGAGTCTGAGTTGATTGGTTGTTCGTATGTGATGAGAAGAGCGAGGCGGAAGAAGTAGAAAATATGCTGTAGGAGGAAGAGCCGTCACGAGGTGCTGGAAGAAACAGTTGGCCATCAAAGGACTTTGGTTGGCGACTACGCAGAACCATCGGGCTACTTGGAGGGGATTCAGCGTCATTCTCCGTGCCGGCTCTAGCACGAGAAAACAGAGATCGTTCCGATTGGCGTTGCTGGAGGGTAGATTTCCTGAGTGATGATGACCGCTTCGGTATCACCGAAAAGTTGGATGATGTTTGGGCGAAACTCGAGACGGGAGTCTCATTTTCGGTTTGTTTTGGTTGTTTATCTGGTGTGCTTCCTATGTTGTTTTCGGCCTCAAAAAAGTTGAAGTCAGAACCGAAGTTGGCGCCGTGCAGACTTCGTCGCTTGGCCGACGGGCTGCCTAAAGGGGTTTGATCAAGATTCATAATGACATCGCTCCGCTTCAGCGGACTGGATGTTGAAGCGAAGGGCCCAAAGGTTCCACTCCGTCGTTTTTCAATTCTTGAAGGAGGCATCTGCGCAAAGGAGTCATCTGCAGGTTGATTGAGTGTGTTGTCGCCGGACCCAAGCTCCGGACTACTCCTGATTTCTGTTGGCGAAAGTTGTAGAGGAGGGGTTTGTCCATCAACTTTCTCCCCAACCAGTGGGGGTGGCAGCAAATTTCCGTTGTCACGAGAGTCGAGCAGCACACGTTTTGCAGGGCTCGACGGTGTAGTACGAGATCTGGGGGGTTGAAAGCTGGTTGTTCGGCGAATTCCAGGTCTGTTAATTCTTGCGCTTGGTGGATATGGGACCGCTAAGGGCGACGGTACAGAATTGGCCGACACTAGGAACATATTTCCTTGAGAAACGCGACGAGAGGGAGAGAGTGGCGAGGAGATGTAGTGTGTATGTTTGGAGGATGGAGAATGGGGTCGAGAGAGGAGGCGAAAATCGCTGCCTTTTGAAGGTGATCTGGAGAGAGAGCGCCGCAGCTGCTTGATGGCAGAACTGGGGTTAACATGATGGATTCCGTTTGGAGACGGTAGGTGGAGAGTCCCGCCCGCCTCACGGTGTGGTGAGAATGAAGCGACCATTTTGGCCAGCGGGTACTAAACCCGCGATATGATCCGAAAAAGCGGGAGGATTGTGAGGGTTCGTATGATATGCGCAAACGCAGGAGTAGAGAGTCAGGCAGACAAAAATACCCCGCCAGTTGCAGGGAAAGTATGCTTCGTAAAAGAGATGTGAAAGGGCTACCGTTTTAATATCTGGAAAAGACCGAAGTAGCGCATAAATATCGAGAGGAAAGTGCCGTCAGAGAGAGCGTAAATGTTGCGTGCGAAGTCGAACGACGAACGATGGAGGGTTGGAGTGTAATTTTATCCGCCAATAATAGCCCCAAAATCAGGTGGAAACGTTTATCGATGAAACAAGAAAACTAGGCGGGGCTGTTTCAAGTGCCTTTTTCTTTCTTTTTGGAGAGATATATTTATAATAGAGAGGACAGTTCACAACAGACGCGAGGAATTCGCACCAGTTGCCACCTCCATTCGTGCGCTCAGTGAAATGAAATATCCTCCCCCCTTCTTCAACAACGTCTGTGAGAGCCAAAGGACGAGAGTGTCTGGCTAGCACGAAGGAAAAAGCAATCAAGTAATAGATAATGTATGTATGGCAAGCGGCAAAGGAAACGTGAGGACCAGCGCGAAAGGAAGAGAGTGTGGTTGGACAGGAGGGACTGTAGCGCACAAGATAAGATAGGTAGATAGATAGGAGGACGCGCGCGTAGAAGGAAAGTTAACGTCAGAAAGACGCGATCGATAGAGAGAAAACCTAGGATAGAGAGACTCGAGATAACGGATTGAGGATATTTTCGAGGGCAGAGGAAGAAAGCGACAGATGGAAGGCGGATGAAGGCGCGAGGACAGCGAGGTGTGCGGCGAGATATTTAATAATTGGGCGGGAGTGGAGCCTCACCCAACGTGGGCAGAGTGGGCAGATGATCTGTAGAGAGAGAGCGAGAGAGGATGTATGTATGTATGGATGTATGTATGTGCCAGACACACTAACTGCCTCCGTCTTTTCTTTCTTTTGTTAACCTGCTTTTTAACTGACCCGTGCCTTAACCTGAGCCTGGATAGAGAGAGTTGATGTAGTTGATGAGATTGTAGTTGAAGTTGAAGTGTCTCTCTTTCTTTCTTTTTTCCCACGCGATTTGCGGCGCGTTGTTGTTGATGTCCCAGAACGGCTAGCGTGGAGCTTGGCGTGACCTGATCAGGACTAGTGTGCGGCAAGAACCACTGCTGGCGTCTTAGGGCATCGCAGGGACTCGAGGGGTACGCGATAAGTGATAGCCATGATAACGGGAGACGAGGTACCACCCTTGTATCTGCAATGTCTTTTGCTTCTAACAACAATGAAACATCTTTAGGCCCCAAAGATCTTTTTTCTTTGATTACAGGAATATATTATATATATCACTTATATTATTATTTACTATACATCCATGGATTAGAAGCAGTACCTCGAGACAATTCCCTTTCTAACTGGCTGCGGCCCCCGTCAGCAATCCAACCAATTCGATATGCAATAATACCGGCGTTAGTGCTGCCTTCTATTGGTTTGATGTGACCCCATGGCACGTCCTTTTTCCAGCAAAAATAAAATATATAAGGCTTCATGTCATCCTATGGCCGGTTGAATGAATTCTCGCCAGGTGGCACGGAATGGCTGTTGTAACTAACTGTTGACATCTAGTTATCTAAATATTGCTGGTTGACAGCTCAATCCTCCATACAGAAAATACCTGAGGACGCCTGGCACTCTCACAAGAACTACCTAGGTACAGCAGCATCCTTTGCCCTGCCCACGAGGGAAGAGAAAATGTCTTCAATATTAATTACTTTTTCACTTTTCCCCCATTGGCCTTTATTTCACAGGTGCTGTGTATTTGGTGTGTTTGGTCTGTTTTTGCACCCTCTGCCTTTTTTCCTTTTTTGATATCAGTTCCCCCGGGCCACGGTTCTAAGAACCCTCCTACAGCTTCGACGCTGCATGAATTCCATGCGCCCTTCCCCCTCGAATGCCTCATGAACAGAATAAGCCTGGAACGTGGGAATCCCGCCAACCATATTTCCACCCATAGCATAGATAGTTAGCCACCCCGAAAAGATTTGGAGAAAAAAAAAACCGCGTTGTTGATGGCTATCAAATCCCAGATAGACTAAACTGAAAATCCACAACAAGAAAAACGAGAAAAAAGAACATGAAAAAGAGCTTTATTAAGTTAGCCCTTAATCATGCCAGTTGATATTGCGACATTTAACAAGGCTCTTTTCTGCTTCCATGTCACATTGTCACACTGACTTGGCTGACTTGTAGCATGCGAGTCTATATAGCATAGATGAATTTATACTGGGCAGCTGCAGCTGCCGCAGCTATACTGTATGTAGCTCTCTGCAGGTTTCTGCAGCTCTCTCTCAACAAGCTCTCAGTAAGCAAGCTGTCTGTCCCTTTTTAAAATGTCAGTGTTTTTATGGCTTGAAATGAGAGCACAGTTCCCACTTGAGAGGCGTTTGCTGCTTGCCTTGCCTTGCCTTGCCTTGCCTTGTTTTTTTGTTCTACTGCGTTCTGACTTTTCATTTTTCTTCTCTTTCTTCCCGGACAATGCATATACGCGCACCCGAGTTTCTTTGTCTGTTCCACAGGAGGATTAACTTGAAGAAAAGAAAAAGGAAAAAGAAAAAGAAGCTTCTGCCGGGCTCCTGCAGTCGTTTTGATTCTACCTTAGGTGCATTTGAAGTGTGCTTGTATGGTACAGATAGGGTACTGACTCATGTCCACGGGTATGCCCGCGTTTCTATATTTAGTCTTGACTGGAAAATAATTTCATGCCTGGAAGAAATGAAAATGTAAAATGAAGAGAAAACAATGCCTTCTCTGGAATGTATGCATTTGTTTTAGCTATTGAACATCTTGTACAGAGCATATCATCATCACCAAAAGAAAAAAAAAACAATCAATGTTAACTAGATCCTTTGTTAACATGTCTATCATTACTTTCAGCTAAAAATATAAATATAAAAATAACAGAAAATGTGTAAGAAATAAAAATAAAATTTTTCATAAAAAGAATAGTAGAAATTAACCATCTCAAAATTCACAATCTAATTATTCATCTCAATTTCCCTTTCTTTCATTAGCATAATACTACGTATACCCCGTCGTAGCTCATCAAGCATGGAGCCAGCTTCAGCCTTACTGATCCGATCACCGCGGCTAAATATCCCTACATCGAGCCCGTTATCTCTTATCGCAGCTTCCACGTCAATTCCAGGCTGTGGTAGAAGTGTATGGTTAGCAAAGGGAACTTGCCGAAAATAGAAAGGGAAACTCTTTTATCAAAATGAAGAATGATTGTCCCAGGTCTGAGCAGCTTACCATGAAAATATCTGTATATGTGCTGTTCAATGATGACTCTGATATTGTTTGTTTGGGGTTTGGCAGCTCAATAGAATTTGACCTCTCTTCAGGGCCATTATCCAAGATAGTTACTTGCCCTTCTTCCAACGGAACAATCCGAACCATCCCCCTTGCAAGCTCTACAGAACCATCACCATCGCCACTATTAACTTCGCTCGCTGTGTCCGGCAACTTAATAAAGTTCACAAAGGTATCCACCCTTACCCCTGTCCAGTCCGCAATCTCAATCAACGAGACGCATGAATGTTTCACGTGACCCACTTCATGCAAGTCCCTTTGGATACTCTGTGCAAGGTCGAAGATGGACTGTTGCTGGCCCTTTTCTTCTTGTTGGAGAGCAATGCGCAGGGGAACTATGTTGAGGGTAGGTGCAATTAGCTCAGGTAAGCCATCTAGGGAGTGGGAGCGGTTCGCGAGGTAGATGCCGATGGTGAGGTTTCTGGGGCTGGCGGAGTTGCCAGTATCAACCCTCGTCTTGGAAGAATGGATTTTGGCATATATTGCCAAAAACAAGGCCTGCACGCTGACACCGTGCGATCGTCCGAGTTTCTCAAGTTTGTCAATGTCCCCCACGAGAGATTGGCGGTAGTCTTGGACGATATCTATGTCGATTGGCGGTTTGATTTTAGGGGACTGCGTTTCTTTTTGCTGCTGTTGTTCGGAATCGATGACAGGGGCGAGATAGTTCCTCCAAAACCTTTTCCGTGCTTCCCGACTGGAGTTTATGTGTTGGTGGACTACCAGCTCGGACATGTCTACTTTGGAGGCGATCTGAGGTTTGGCGCTCGGCTTCGGGCTGGCGCAAAGTTCTGCAAGCATATTCATCATTCGAGGCAAACTGACAGCATCGTACATGGCATGATGGATGTGAAGCATCAAGATCGTTTCACCCAGCTGTTGCGAAGCATATAGCGTCACTAGTACCTGTTGGCCAGGACGTGCCTCGAGAATCCTATTTTTTTGGACTTCCAGATCTTGCCGCCATACGATGGGATTATCGACATCTTTAAGAACTACCTGTATATACGGCAGATACCGTTTCCCTGTGGGTATAAACTGCGTGCGCAGGATTGGGAGATCGCTAATTAAAGTCGCCCAGGCCGCTGAGAGAGTTTCCTTAGTTACAACCGCGCCTTCTACCCGGTAGAAGAAGTATGGGTAGAAAAGTTGCCTGTTCGAATTCTCATGTACGTTTAGCATATATACCTGTCCAGAAGTGGCAGGCATAGCTTTTTCGATGTCTTGTGCGTTAACACCATGGGCCTGTAGAAGTTTTGGCGTATCCACTTCTTCCAATATTTTCCCTAGTGTTTTGGCGTGGTCTTGTAGGGGGGATTCATCTTTCTTTGACCTTGCTAATCGAGCCATGTTGGGAACCGTACCAGCTCTCAGCATATCGCTTACGGAAAGTATGATATCTTTCTTTTTCAACAGTTTTGCCACTTTAATGGCGCTGATGCTGTCCAGGCCAAGATGGAAAAGTGTTGCTTCTCTAGAGATTTCTTCCACCGGGATATTAGACACGGAAGACAAGACAGCTCTAACCTCGTGTTCTAATGGAGAAAATTCCATGTCGGTTTGCTCAGCACCCTCAAAATGCCTGTTGCCTTCATCCCTATCCTGCTCTTGAAATACAGGACATTGGCAGATCGATATGCCATCGTCTCTGAAATCGATTGTCTCACTATCAGGGTGTCTGATAATGTTGTCAAATATAAAGTTGACCCTGTCAAGGAGCCTGGATATATCTGGCTCCCCTAGCACGGTATCCCTACAAGCAACACGCCACAATATGGAATCATCTACTTCTTCCATTTCAATACACACTGGGTACTCAACATCGGAGAAGCCACCAATGGATTTATACAGTGGCTCCTGTAAACTCGTACCCCGAGACGGCCTCTTCTGAAATATGAAGAGGGTATCAAATAAATTCTGGCCGCCAAAGCCTGACACTTGTTTGGCAGTTCGAAGCGGGATGTGTTGGTGCTCGGAAATAGGAACCAATGTCTCCTGGGCATATCTTAGCATGTCTGACCGGCTCCCGTGCAAGATGATGCGGACAGCCACTGAATTCATCAGCGGAAACATTACTTGCTCCGCATTCGCATCTGGAATGTCTCTCCCTGCTAGTACAGTGCCGAAAACGACATCGAGCTTTCCCAAGTAGCTGGCGAGCACAAGAGCCCAGCATGCTAACCCAAGGGCTTGAAGGGTGACACCCTGACTTTTGCAAAAAGAACTAACGCCCACGCGCGGAATATCTAGAACTTTCTCCTTGCGATGAATTTTTGAACAATCCCCTCCTGCATATACCTGCTTCGGGAATGTAGTCGGACAAACTCCACTGAGAGCTCCTTTCCAAAATTGCAAGCCCAGCTCGCTAGTCGACTTCAAAATGTGTCTTAGAACTTTGTCGCACGATCCCCTGATATTGGGGCTTCGACCAAAGTAACAAATCGCAATATCCTCATGGAGAAGATCTAATGCCCAGCCATCGTACATCGAATGGGGCATTGAAAGGAGCAAGTGCCTTTTCCGTCCCGAGTTTTCCGAGGTCAGCAGTTGGATCTTCAGTAGCGGCCGCCTCGTGAAAAAAGTAGCAATTGCTTTTTGCCGCTCCTCATTTAATATGGTATCGATCGGTCGACCAACCGTGTCGATCACGCTCCAGTCCACTGGTGTCCCAGGAGCATGGACTAATTGTGCATATGTACATGAAAATCGAGGGTCGGAGACCTCAGCGAAAGATGTTCGAAGAATCGCATTGGCATCAACAACCTTCTGCCAGGCCCCTTTTAGTTTATCGATGTCCACATAGTCTTGGATCTCAAGTACATCATGATTAAAGTAGCGACTGAAGTCAGAGACGACCATTTCAGCGACCATTGCTTCTTGAAGAGGCGTCGCTGGAAGGATATTTTCGATCTGAGCTAGATCGCACCCGTCGTTCTCAAAGTAATTCCACAGTCCTATTTTTATGAGTTCTAACGACGTCTGCGGTTCGTCTACTCTGTTCGGCTCGTCTGATTCAATGTCGTGCACGATGTTTTTAATGGTCCCACCGCGCATAATCGCAGTAACGGTTAATCTGATGCCAGCCTTTGCCAAGCGAGAAGACAGTTTGATGGCGTCAATGCTATCTAACCCAACTTCAAAAATCGATGTAGTCTCCCGAATTGCGAGAACATCAACTTTGGCAAGAGAGGCGATCTCTTCACGAAGTTGAGACGCCATAGTCGTCCATTCAAAGGAATGAAGCGAGCCATTGGAGATACACGTGTTGATAAGTGGCTCAATATTGCCAGCCCTAGCGTGAGTTCCGATTTTGGAGGCATCGGATCCATGAGTGGCAAGATGGAGCTTGCTGGACGGATTATCCAGGAAGTTAGCTAGTATATCACGGAACTGCAAGGTTAGCAGTTGTGCAGTTTCAGGAGTAAGAATACCAGTCTGTGCAACAAGGGTTATTGTCAGAGAGCCATCCTGGTTCCGTTGCGCCTCGAAAGCTACTGGATAGTCCGGTTCAGCCTGAGAAACCATCGAGGACCACAGTGAGCCTGCCGAGCCAAATTTTTTGGCGGGTTCCCGTTGAAACACAAATAAATTGTCGAAAAGGGGTGTTCCAGATCTCCGGGGCAGCCATTTCATAATGTCTCTGAGCGAGGTGTGTTGATATTGAAGCGTGGAGACGTAATATGCATGGCAGGATCTCACCAAATCAGCCATGGAGGAAATATTTGAACACGGGATATTACAGGGAAGGGTATTGAATAGCGGTGCAATAATATCTTCAGCGTCTTTGATATCGAGTGCCCTGCCTGACACGACCACGCCCACGGTCGGAACAAACTTGATATGATGTTCAAGGACACGGAGCCAACATGCTAAGAACACGGCTTGCTCCAATACATCGAGCTTTCGTCTTAATGTCTCAAGTTTGCTTAACCTTCCGATTTCCAGAGTCGTAACCAATGGACCATCTCCATGTGTGCCGCTCATAAATGGTAGGGTTTCTGGAAGACCTTTGAGTTGTTTAAGCCAGAACTCCTTTGCTCCGGGTATTTTGCAAAGCGGACCCTGAACCAAGCATTCAAGATACGATGGCGTCTCCGGTACGTTTATATGGTCAATATATGCTTGTGAAACAATATTTAGCAAAAGAGGCAAAGAGTTCCCATCGTATAATCCATGGAAAATGTTCAAGCACATCCATCTTTTCGCTGGCCCTATGACTAAACCGGCCTCCCAAACTCTCCCAGTGAGGTTTGCGGGCTCACTGCACCACTCCTTGTATCGGCCGTTGGCGATGTTTTCGACTTCAATATCATCGAAGGCGGTCAATTCAAACCACGGAAAATGATCGTCTTTGAGAATAGCCTGAGAATAGTGGCCAGCCGTTAATGGAAACTTGGTTCGGAGTATTTGTATAGCATGCTGAGCTTTTAGCCACGCAGTTTTGAGGCGAGCAACATCGACGACTGGCGCCAATTCAAAATTAAAGTTTGTGAAGTATACCGGCTTCTGGCTTTCAATAAATCGATATATCATACCCTCTTGTAGCGGCGTACAAGGGGCCACTCCTTCGATAGACGCTAAGGGAATCCTCAGTTCTCGGGCAACTAACGCAAGATTCCTATGGGCGAATGCTGCAATCCGTTGTCTAGATTCTTGATATAGCGCCCTTTTAGCAGTGTCATCTGCAGTCGTATGTTTCAGCGCATCGGAGAGTGCCATGATGGTTGAATCTGTTCTAGGTTAGCGATTGAGTGTAAATGGAATAGGGGCAAACACGCTGTTGCAAAATACTGACTCTTCATTAACAAAGATGGTTGAGCTGACTTATATCCCGAATCTCTCAAAAGTCTAGAGAACGCGATGGCGGAAATGGAGTCCAATCCAAGTTCAAATATGCTCGACCACGGTGAGATATTAGAGATGTCTATTTCCGTAATTTTGGATACTAGAGCCATTATTATATATAAATCCTTCGACAGTGTCTGGGAATGGTTTCGAGCCTGCGAAGATAGTTGTTGCATCTCCTCCAATGTCATATTCTCATAGATTCTCCTTAGTTGCCGCTGGTCTATTTTATTATTTGCATTTAAGGGGAAAACGGTAACAGGAATGATATGCGTCGGAACCATATAACCTGGGAGCGTGTTATGACATTCTTGATTGATCTTCGAAAGAATTTTATTCATTCCAGGATCGAAATCAATTCGGCTGACCAATTTGCTGGACCTTTTCGACGCATTCGTTGTGAAGAATGATATAAGTTGCTCTTTAGACTGACCTGGGTGCTTTAGAACCATTGTAACGACTTCCTCCACCTCTGCTGCGGAACTAGAAATAACTTGGTTGATCTCCCCGATTTCTAGGCGTTGGCCACGAAGTTTGACTTGATCGTCGATTCGTCCAAGAAAGCAAAAACTACCATCATAGAGAAGGCGCACTAGGTCTCCAGTGCGATAAACCCGCTCGCCCAATTCTTCAACATATTGAAACTTTTCTTGCGTGAGTTGAGGTCGGTTAAGGTACCCCCGTCCAACAAGGGCGCCTGACACGCAAAGCTCCCCTACACCGCCCCGTAGGACTGGTATCGTGGTTCCTGCCTTGAACACAAAGCTGCCGACATTGTCAAATTGTGGGCCGATATTTGATGGCTTGCCATTTTGTGGCACTCGAGGGAGCATCGTGCAGCCAATGGTTACCTCTGTTGGGCCGTATCCGTTATATATCACTCCGTATTCACCCCAAACTTCGAGAATTTCCTGTTTGAGTTGCTCTCCGCCAGTGATAAAAACGCCCCGGCGGAGTGAGGGAACTTCCTCTGGGTCAAGCAACCGTGCCAAACTGGGTGTCAGGTCAATGTGCGTGATCTCGAGTTCTCGAATAGTGCCGGATAAATCTTCAAATAAAGTGTCCCTAGGGCAGGCTGTTACGCATATTCCAACGCTCCAACTCCAGTACTGTTCCAAAACGCTGACATCAAAATGGAACGCAGCGAATTGTAACCACCGAGATGTCCCATCCCAGTGACCGTCAAATAGTCTTTGGAAAGAGAGTATCGCCTGGATCACGTTGTCATGTGTAATTTCGCACCCCTTTGGAGTGCCCGTCGTCCCCGATGTGTATAGGCAGTAGCAGCTCTCGTGTGGTTGTATCTCTTTTTCTAGAACTGGAGGCTGAGATGGAATACCGTCGAGAATCCCTGGGCTATCCAAAATTAAAACATGTAATCCCTTCAGCTCATTTTTTTTCTCTGCTGTGGAAAGCAATATTTTGGCACCCGAATCGTCTAAAATGAACTTCTTCCGCGTCTCTGGAGCCCCCGGATCGAGAGCGACATATGCGCAGCCGATTTTCATAATGGCCAATATTGCAAAATATGCTTCAGGGCACTTATCGAAGCAAATCCCTATCAAATTCTCGGGAGACGCGCCGTTCCTTTGTAGTAGCCTGGCGTATCTATTGCTGACATCGTTGAACTCCTTGTATGTCCATTTTCGCTTGACAAGCCCCTGTGTCCCAGGGATCTTCGAAGCGAACTCAAGCGCTATTCTTGAAGGGAATTCTCGAGCTTGTGCTTCAACAAATTGGTGCACTAACTTAACGGGGGACGGAATTTTGGCTTCCTTCGCTGCAATGGTTGATACAAGGTCCTTGCTCTTCACATTTGTAAAGTAAGTACAGGGCGAGTCGAGATAGAAAATAGTGTCAATCAAAAGGCAATCAAGTTGCCTCAAGAGGATTTCAGCTTGACATTCAGGTAAAATATCAGTCTCGAACGTGAGTTGGAATTCAAGCCTCCCGCCTTTAGGTATTAGTTCGATCGAGATTGGATACTATGCATCATATTAGCTCCACAATATTCAACTAAAGTCGACAAGACAGGGACGAACATCCTTACATCAGTTTTGGCATCTTCATCGTAAACTTTCCAGATATCGTTCTCACTTGTCGACAGGTGTTTTTGAAATACAAAGATTGTGTCGAAAAGCGACGATCCAGATCCTACCAGCTGGTAAATCTTTGACAAGGGGGTAAACTGATATTTTACCAATGACGCATCTAACTTCATCACGCGTTCCAGTAGGTTTCTATTAGAACCTTCGATACTATACGATGAAGGAACGGTTGTAAGGCACGGGAACACCGCTTGTTGCGCTTCTTCGAATGTACTTCGCCCAGAAAGCACAAGTCCACACGTAACTATGCTCTCTCCAGTGTATGATGCCAATATTCGAGCCCATGCTACTTGCCCAGCAGCTTGAAGTGTGACACCAGCAGCTCTGCAACCCTCCTGTAAGGATTGGAGAGTTTTGGAGCAGGGCTTAACTAACACATGCATCTCCTTCTCTTGATGCAGTGGGCTCATATCAGGGAACTTTGTGATACAGAGTTCCTTCCCGAATCCTTTCCAGAAGGTTTCACATTCCAAGTCCTTATAGGTCCGGCTACTTGCAGAAATAATAGAATCCTGGACTGGTAAAATCGGAATCACTGGAGATAGTATCTCCCCCCTGAGTAATTTGGAAAGATCCGAAACAAGCAAATTTAGGGACTGCGCATCGTACAAAGAGTGAAGCGCCGAGAATTGTATTAATACATTTGATTGACATTGCTGTAACGATACACGCCACGGCGGTTGATGAAGATGTAAGAAGGCATTTTTCGAGACTTGCTTTCTATCCGACAATTGTTGATCTCTCTTAATTTTCAGGTCTTCTTCAGCCCACGGAAGCTCAAATGTCCCGTTTTGGTACGTGATCATTGCGAAGGGAAACTCTTCATCATTAACGGGAGTAAAACCTGTTCTAAGAATCTCATGAATCTCTGTTAACGTAGTCCATGCTGCCTTGAGTGTCTGTGAATCAAGGGGAATAGTTGATTCCAAGATTAAATGATTAAAATACAGGTCACCCTCAGAATGTGTAAACAGAGCCAACATTCCCGATTGTACAGGGGTACATGGACGAATTGACTCTATACATTTCACTGGTACACCTATTTGCTGGCAAATAGTTGACCAATGGCGGGTTTGAAACGACTCAAAGTCAAATGATATAAAACTATTATCGCTAATATCTTTCTGTCGCGAAAAGAGGGAAGCCAGCTCGCCCACAGAAGGGTTCTAACCTCCAATTAGCATATTGTCGAGGAAAAGGGGGTTGAAATAGAAAAGAATTACCTCAAGAACGTCATTCACGGTTATTTCGTATCCCAGGGCCTTAAGTCTGGAACATATTTGCACAGCATTTATACTGTCGAGCCCCAATTGGAATATTGTGGTGTGAGGTTTAATGTGTACGTGTTCGATATTCGATAGACTCGATAGCACTTCCTGGATTTGTCGGATCTGGGGAGGAGACCATGCATCAGAGCTTAAACTGTGTTCCTCATCCTCAACAAATCTTGGCCCTTCAGTATCTTCAACAGGCTGTGTCAAACGCCGGCGCAATTCGTATACAAAGGACGGAAGACCAGGATCAAGAAAACTTGAATCCATTGCTCTACCGGACGGGTAGAGGAGAATATTTCGAAGAGCCCCTGTGAAACTGTGGAGCATACTATTCACATCTTCTAAACCGTATTGTGTGTCATCGTAATAAAAAATTACCCTCAAGGCATCAACTTCGTTATTGGGAACAACTTCACAAACAAGGGGGAAATCCATGTCTCCTTTTTCTTCAACCAGCTTCCATAGTTTATCATTCAACGGGCGAGGGCTCTTTTGTAAAAGAACTAGGGTATCGAAAAGCTGATAATTGTTCTGGCCGAATAGCGATTGTAAGCGGCGGAGAGATGTCAATTGATAGGGAATAACAGCTGCATTATATTGCTGCAGACTCTTAGCGATATCTAAGTTCATTGTATTCGAGTCCGCTTTAATTCGTATGGGAAGCGTGTTGAGACATGGGCCGATGATGCGCTCAGCTCCATCCACAGGAATGCTTCGGCAGCTAAACACGTTTCCAAAACAAATATCGGGCTTTTGGGTATATGATAATAACAGTTTTGACCATGCCGCTTGAACAAGACTGAGAAGAGTTACCGAGACGACTTTGCAAGCTTCCATAACTTTACTAAGAGGGACATTGAAGTCAGTCTCGACAGTGCGAAACCTCCTTGACGCACTGCGATCGGGGCGATGTTGGGGATCAAGCAGGTGAGATGGAGAAAAATCTGAGAAATGGGGCTGCCAGAATCGGTCAGTTTCCTCTATATCCATTCCAACCATATGCTCAAGATATAGGTCAAAAGGAACGACCGGGGGTAAGCTAGCCCCAGACAAAACGAGCTCGACTTCTTCTAGAAGTTGCGCCATAGCCTCACCGTCATATAGCGCATGGTGTATTAGGAAAAGAAATAGCATGTTCCCGCTTTCAGCGATTCGAAATATCGTAAATGAATATGGCACGATATTTCCTTCACCTTTTGTGAGTTCACGCTTCTTCTCTTCGATTCGGTCATCGAGTTCCTTGATTGTCGTGTTGATTTCATTCCAGGACAGATTGATCGACTCCAAAACGATCTGTGCAAAAGCAAACCTTGAATGATCTGTGGAGGCGAAATAGGACCGAAGAATATCGTGCCTCTGGACCATCGTATCCCATGCATTCCTTAGTTTTTCAACATCCCCAACCTCAAAAAGTAGATGATTATAGTAAGCCGTGGAGCTGCCGGTGCTTTTTCGCATAAGCATCGCTTCCTGTAAAGGTGTACACGGCAATATCTTTCGAATCCGGCCCCCAAAACTTTCGACATGCTTTCTTACTTGTTCCACAAATTCGTCGGAGAATAATGCTTGGATCTTTGGCAAGTTTTGTTTCTTGGCTAGCTGAACGCTGCTCTCTCCAATCTTCCTAGACAGGCGATACACGGTGTTATATTTCATTACTACAGAAACATCTACCTGTCCGAAGCCATTTAATTTCAAATGCCTTGATAGAGAGATAGCTGATATTGAATTTAGGCCAAGGCTATAGAATGAGGTGTGAAGGGCGATATCTGCCAGTGGTGTGGAGGTAACTTTAGCCACGGCTTCTGCAATTCCCATCTCAGTGTCTGAGAGTTGGCGTTCATCACCGAGAGCTTCGGTTACGCAAGAGAACAAGTGTAAGGTTTCTGGAATTAACATCCGGAAATGTTTTAGCAGTTCATTTTTATCCGTCTTTCCAGATGTCGTGATTGGTATAGCTCGGATCGGAATGAGCATGGAGGGAATCATGTACCCCGGAAGTCTGGCACTGATGTGATCAAATAATTTGAGTATTTTAGAGCGATCCTTAAAGGCTGTAGAATTATCGCCATCGTGCACTGCCGGCACCCAGAAGCATATTAGCTGCTGTTTTTCGTTAGATGTATCTGCGATAATGAATGCCGTGCAGTCGGCGACTTCCGGGTCCTCTAATAGGACGCGACTAATCTCACCCAGCTCGATGCGCTGGCCCCGTAATTTAACTTGATCGTCTCTGCGGCCTGTAAATGCTAATGACCCATCAGGAAGCATGCGCCCAAAATCACCGGATCTATATATTTTTCCGAACTGGGGATGGCAAATAAATTTACTCTTCGTGAGGTCTGGCATGTTGAGATATCCGCACCCCTATTCGACTGTAAGTAAGTTTAATGAAATAGATTGAAGTGTAATAACCCACAACTTGATCACCGCCAAAGCAAAATTCACCAACAGCGCCTCTAGGGAGCAACGTAAAACTGTCCTCTCCTGAAATTACGAACGCTGAGGTGTTTTTGAATGGCTGGCCAATATTATTTATAAAGTCGGTAGGCTTGAGGTTAGGCCTGACGGTGCAAATGTTGGTCGTCTCACTCGGGCCGTAACCTGTTCAGAATACAGATTAGTAAATATTAATATATGGAAATTAAGAAATATGAACAGAGTTTACCTTGATAAACGCCCCGGTTAGCCCATGATTTAAATACCTTCTCAGTCATTGCCTCCCCAGCGGTAACTAAGAATTTGACTTTTGGGATATTGTCAGGGTTAAGAAGCGCTGCAACGGTCGGGGTAAGGCTAAGGTGAGTAACATCCATGGTCCGAATGGCCTGTTCCATATCTCGGAATAAAATATCGTTGACTGCCGAGCATAAAGTCAAGCCCCTAGCCAACGAATAGAATATCTCAAAAACAGAAACTATTGGTTGTTAGCACGAACGTAGACGGGCAGATAGGATTACTACAATTCCAGTAACTAACCATCAAAAGCATGGGAGCATGCTTGGAGTAATTTCGATCCGGGTTGGTTTGGATATATTTCCGAGAGTACAGCAATATTGCTTTGCAAGTTATGATGCGTAATAAGCACCCCCTTAGGCTTTCCCGTGCTCCCTGAGGTAAAAGTGCAATAGGCCACTGACGAGTCGGAAACGGCCACTGCAGGTCGCGTGGCTGGAAAGTCATCAAGCTTGATGGTATCAATAGCTATGGATTTTGTGTTCTGTATTTCTCCTAGTTTGATTGACAAAGGGGAATCCGTGATGCAGATCGAACATTTTGCCTCATTTATAATTGTGCTAACACGATTGACAGGGGTCTGTGGAGTTATTGGCACGTAACCACAACCGGCCTTGATAACAGCTAAGATGGCGACATAAAGATCGATGGATTTTTCCAGGAATATTGAAACGAGATTATTCGGCAACAGCCCACAGGAACGGAGGTAATTGGCCAGTTGATTCGAGCGAATATCCATACCACCATAGGTCAGCTTTTTTAGGGTTGTTGTACCCAGATAGGGGTCAAAAGCGTCCAGAAACTCGATTGCGACTCTTTCTGGATCCGAATTGGCCAACCTTTCCACTCCATCTGCTAGACCTGGCAAGCCTGTCTGTTTCATATAATTGGCGTTCTCGATGGATAAAGTAGAATTAGGTAGGTGGCCGTTGACATCTCGCAAAAGTATCTCCGGAGTATTGATAAAGATTGACGCGAGCTGCTCCATTTGGTGAAGAAAAATATCAACCTGGCTGTCCGAAAGTATCGATTGTTGGAAATTGGCCTTCGCAGAGACATGTTCTCCTTCAATTTCGAGTTCAAGAGTCATATTAAATTCCAAAAAATCCTTAGTTTTGACTTCTCTAACCAGCTCGGAACGCACTTTCCCTCCGTTTAGGGTCTCCTGCCAAACAAATATACTATCGAATAGGTGTATGCCAGGGTCAATTCCAGAAGCCTGCTTTATGTCAGATAGCGGCAAGAATCCATGTTTGAGGGACCTCCGATTTAGGTTGTGAATCGCCCCGATGAGATCGCGAACGGTTCGCAACTGATCTAAGTGAATTCTCAGAGGGTTTGTTGCCATACAAGGTCCAATGATGTCCTCAACATCAGTTATCGGAAGCGTACGTCCAGAAGAGACAGAGCCAAAGACAATGTCGGGATCCCCGTTGTACGCACTTAGAAGATAACCGAAGGCAGCTTGGAATATTGTCTGGCGATTAACTCGAAGGTTTTGCACTGCCACGTCAAGGTCCTGCACCTTGATATCTAGGGGTCGTTGAATAGTTCGAAGACTAGAAGGAACGTCGGATGTTTCCTGGAAATTCGGCCAGGAGCTCGGCTTGATACCTTCTAATTGCCCTTGCCAGTAGTTGAGAGCGCTCTCTTGATCTTCCGTGCTGATATGGTTCAAATAGTAATCCGTAAATAACCGATATTGCGGCCGCGACTTTAATGTCCTCGAAGATAAAAGACGTACAATATCGCTGATAATGTGATCCCATGACCATCCATCGTACAGGGTATGATGGATGTGAACAAGCGCTTGAACTCGGCCAGTTACCTCTGTGAGATCAACGTGAAAAGGACGCAGTAGGCGAGATTCGTTGTTGGAGGGGTTGTCGTATCTCAATTCTGACACTTCCTGGACTTGATATTCCTCCAACTTGTCCCAGATCACTTGAACGTGGGAGTGGTTAGGGTAATCAGTCGGAATAAAGCCAGACCTAAGTATCTCGTTCTGCAAACCAATCTCGTAGAACGCATGTTTAATATCAGATATTCGGATGCTTTCATGGAATTCCAATTGTATCCAATTAAAGTATGCTTTCGGATCGCGCACACTTTCGGAGAGCATGGCTATTTGCACAGGACTGCAAGGAACAACGTCCACGAAATCAGCCGAGTACCCCCTTGACTTGAGGTCATCGAAAGTCGCATTCACTACGCTTTTCCAGTCGTTCGATTCGAATTTCCCCAAGGTGGTCGCTAGAGCATTAGCGTTGGGTTTACGGGAGAGGGCCGCTATCCCCTGAATACAGTCCGCTTCTAGAACTCCCAAAACGTCAATGTTTATGCCGGCATTCCGCAAAACAGAGGTAAGTTTAATTGCTTTAAGAGAATCAAGACCGACTGTAGCTAGGCTAGTCGATGTGTTAACGTGTAAATTTAAAACATCTTCAGCACACAAGGCTATTTTTCGCTGGATGTCATCGTCGAACATTTTGGAGTCTATACGTTGAGAGTTTCTCCGCTCAAAATAGTCGTTTTCCAAGGTTGTCTTGTCAATTTTCCCCGACGGAAGCCTTGGAAGGTGATCCTGGAGTTCGATATCTCCAGGCACCATGAATTTCGGCAGCCACTTTTGGCACATCTGGCGTATTTCTTTTATTCCTGGAAAATTTTCGTCCACAGACACAAAAGCTACCAAAATGCCTTCCAATACACTCACTACCACACTTCGAACGCTGGGAACTTTGTAGATGATCCGTTCGATCTCACCAAGCTCAACGCGTTGTCCCCTGAGCTTCACTTGGCCGGTCGAGATTCTTCCCAGACACTCCAGTTCTCCAGATGGATGCAAACGGGCCTTATCGCCAGTTCGATATATCCTTCCGTACATTTCACTATCCAAAAAGGCTTTCTTAGTTTCCTCATCGCGGTTTACATAACATTCTGCAAGTTGCGGACCACCAACTGCGAGCTCGCCAACATGGCCAATCGGAAGAATTTCAGGTCCATACCCAGCCCGGTAATCAGGAGACTCTGAGGAAATAATGAAAGCGGACACAGTCTGGAGCGGAACCCCGATATTTCCGACCCGTGATCCGAACGAAATATTTGGCGCAAGAGTACAATGAATCGCGGCTTCTGTTGGGCCATACATCCCATAAAGGATGCCGTCATTATCTGGCGAGGACCCAAATTCATCCACCACATGCCTTGTTAGCATCTCCCCGATCGTTAGTAGCACCTTTAAACATGGGGCAGCAGCTCTCTTCCGGAGTAATTCCCCGGCAACAGTTGGGGTGAGCTCTGCTCCATCCACATTCAGCTCCGTTATAATTCGAGGAAGATCGCTCAGCATTAAATTTCGATCGCATCCGACAAGAGTAGCGCCGCGAAACAGGGGGAAGAAAATCTCAAATATGGACACGTCAAAGGTCGGGGAGGCAAACTGTAGAAACCTCCTGAATGATGGAATCCATTTATCGTGAGCAAGCAACGATTGAGTAGCAGCTCGATGAGAAACGGCAACGCCCTTAGGAAGACCTGTAGAGCCAGATGTATATTCCAGATATGCGACGTCATCCGTACGTATTTGAGGAGGTTGGAACTTTTCAATTTCGGTAGTATTGATATCGACATCTTCTGCTATGATAATATGGATAGGTTTGTCGAGATACCTCAGTCTACCAGCCAATGATCGTGTGGTAACGACAATGTCCGCGCAAACATCATTCAAGATAAAGTTAACTCGTTCCGGAGGAGCGTCCAGGCCAAGAGGGCACACAGCAGCTCCCACTTTCAATATAGCCAGCCAAGCAACATAAAGATCGATAGATTGGGGCAAAAGCACTGGTATTACCGGATTTCGCTTGCTCGGGTTCGGGAGTGATTTTAGAGCATCAACCAGGCGTAAGGACAACGTTGTTGAATGGAGATGAAGTAATTCGAATGACATATGGCTCCTTCTCTTATCACCATTGAGAAAGTCTATCGCTAAGTTATTTCCGTCTCCTTCGGATCGGACAAGATCGTGAAGAAGCCGTGGTCCAGGGATTAATTCAGGTGTCGGATTCAAGATGGAAAGATCAGGCTTGTCATCACCAGATTGAGAATTTTCTGGTTTCGAGCCGACCCGTTTGCGGATAATTGCTGTCAATTGTCGACCAATTTGTGTTAAATAACGGGCGCTAGTGCATGCTGTCGATATGATATGCCCACCGGATTGCTTAGGATCGTATGTTACTGCCAGATGGCATCCAGGCGGGGGCAACATTGACTATCACAGAAGTTAGCAGATGGGAACCTGAGTAAAAAAGGGATAATTATAATATCTTGCATTTATAGTAAATATCCCTGTATAACTCCCTTGGTCTTGCATACCCTCATACAGGTCAACGGTTTGGAAATTTCCTGTAGCAAGATTTGCTTTTATTGGTTGGCCATCAAAGCAAAATGTCGGGCACTCATGGCCAGTAACGGACTTAAGCAAGGAAGCCCATGAAAGAATAAGCACGTCCACTGTCAATCGGCAGTTTTCAACTTCCCAGTCGATAGCTATGCTACTCGGTGCCTCTTCCCGGCCATAGTCAAGGTCAGGGAAGCTTGTATATCTCTCATCCAATGTGGGTTCCATGGCGTTCGAATTTGAGTGTACGAGTAATATGCTGTTAGTAAGAAAATATAGGACAATCAAAAAACCTAACAGGATAAAAAGATATATCCCAAGACCATATAATAATGATATATGAGAATTGAATCATCTGCTCGCAATTCTTGGCTAAAGCGGGGCCTATTGAAGGTCTCAAGACTGATATCTAGCCAAGTCTCTTGAGCCGTGCATGCATTTCGATAATCAATGCGATGTTTTGCACGGTAGATAGGGCCAAGGTCCCTTGAAATAGTGTATTCGCTGTGCGTATGCTATCTGGGAGTGGGGGTTCTACTGCATTTCGTTAGGGTCCACCGGAACATTGAAACGGCATGGATGGACGGGAAATTGTTGGCATGGTTTGGAAAATACCCACGACAAGCAGGCAATCTGCAACTAAATTGACCATTTATGTCATAGTATAGGGTTCACTTACCCAAAAGTTTAGCGATTTTTCCAAAGCCCAACCAAAAGTCAATGGTTTCGAGATGTAACGATCCATGACTTTTGTTTCGAAGCGAGGGGTAGGTCATATTTATTTATTCAGGAGGAGAGAAAGGTATCTAGAGTCTAGCGTTACCTGGCCTTCATTTTAGGGTTTGGTGGCTCGGCAAATGACGAAGAAAATAAATATTATTAAAAAATGATAGCCGCTTATTGCTTCGAAACACCCGTGGATATTTCGCCATTCTGTATCTGTGGTTTGGCGGTTCTGCAGTTCTGTAGTTCTAGATTGAAGTCGCCAACACCATCAGGCGACGTCGGAACAAAGTTGGCCGGTGGTCCGGACGGATCTAATCTTATCTATCTTATCTACTGACTGATCCGAATCTTCAACCACACAGGGCTATGTACATGTATGTACATACATACTCCTTGACCGCTAGCACCCGCTTGTTCCACTCACTCGGCAGTGGGTAATGGGCACCCCCTCCTTGCAGAACTTGAATAATTAATGGGACCTAACTCGATAATTTCCCGTCAATAATGAGCATATTCGCAACACAAATATGAAATTTTCATATAAAATATTCCCCGCACGCCAAAAGAACTAGAAGAAGGGAAGAAGAAGAAGAAGAAGACAAAGCACCGCGTAACGTAATATATATACACTCTAGGCTGCTGTAGGAAATAAATTAAAATATATAATAACAAGCATCGAAAAACATCGTTAATTGTATTAATTAATTGAACCCGCCAAGCCGCCCAACCGACACATCCGTAACATCAAACCATATAAATAATAAAAAAGAAGAAAAGCCATCAGCACCGTCAAGTCTATACAGCATCTTCAGCCGCAACGCTCCTATACACCATGCCGGAACCAGCCCTGCTTCCCCCAGACCTGGTCATAAACGGCATATCGAACAAGCGAGTATAATTTATAACCTCGCCACCCAACATCGCGCTTCCCGTATCCCTCTTGCCGAAATACGGCTCACTATCACACCAAAAGTCTTTGCAATTCGTAAAAACACCATGCGAGAAGGGGTTTCGATATCGACCGCCGCCACGCCGATCAAGTCCATCCTGCGCTGTGGCTACGAAGGTGTCCAGACCCAGCAGCTTTTTCCATTGAGATAGGCAGCCGTGGTCGTGGCGGTGTGGAGGTGGTCGTCGGTGTGATGGTACTGTGGTTGGCGGGATTGCTGGGATTGGTCCCTGACCCGCGGTAGAAAGGCCGCCAATGTCATCTGAAGTGGTGCCCGTTGTAATTGCGGAGGTAATGGCTTGTGAGGCGGAATTGGCATAGTCTAATGTGTGTCCCCGCATATTTTCGTATGTGGTCTGGTTGCGGGATATCTGGACCAGCTGGACGACACAGAGCATGCTCACCCATATAAGTTGGAGGCTGCTCCATATCGTGAGGACTATGGTGAAGGTATCTCGGCTGAGGATACCGCAGAGTGTTGTGGAAAGGATGTTGCATTCAGCGTTGGGAGGTACAGGAATCGAGTCGATATCTGTTATTTCGTGAGTATGTGTTTCTTCTTCTATTCCACCCCCCCTTCCCTCTTTTGTTTTCGTTGAATATAGAGACTTACGAGCCATTACTAATTGTATAAAGAAAATAATGCCAATTTCCATGCTAAAGATATACAAAATAAAGTGGCGCAAATTATTTGCGCCAACGCAATTGTCGATCCAGGGGCAATGGCTATTTTTCCCCGGCCAGTTAGTCTTAAGTAGCTCATTTGAATAAAAACGAGAGATTTCGAAAATAGATACTTACTGGTCATGCTTTGAGACGCAGCGCTTACAACGCCTGCAATGCTTGCTGCGTAGCGGCTTTCTGATCATGCAATATACACAAAAGTTGTCTTCGTCAAACTTCCAGATCTCAAAAAGTTGTGTTATCGTGTCCCTTTGTTGATTTCTGCTTCCCAGCTTAGGGACAAAACCCGGATCCTCGAGCATTGCAAGACCATAGAAATATGCTGTCAAGCCAAAAAAAATTGCGAAGAAAAAGTTCAAGAACGGGTGTGAAGAATATGTACCTATAGTGCAATATTAGATATTGAAAGTAGTTCTCGAGTTAAAAGGGCAATATTTGTTTGAGTCTTACTTGGTAGCACTTTCAGGGCCCAACGGACTCCAACCCAAAATAGAGATCCCGCAAAAACGCCTGCTAGGAAAGGCTATATCTATCGTGTTAGAAGCCAATTTACAATGCAATACAAACCGCTGGAAAATGAAATATATAAAGGGGAAGGGGAGGTATCTCCTTGCTACCCCCAAAAAAAAAACATACCGTTCTTTGCAACACTCTATACTCCGGGGGGCCGAGATTTGCAACCCGTTGCGCAACCCACTGCATGCCAAACACAATCCCTATTGTGACCGGAATAGCAACATATATAACCATATTACTGAGAGTAAAGATAGAAAGAAGCAAAACAAGGAATGGCCAAAAGAAGAAAAACTTCGACGTGAACTGCTTTGTCCGTACAAGGCTCGTTAGCCCCAATGGCAGGGCTCGAAGGTTCCCCTCCCGGTCATAACCACATTCGTTGAGAGCCCGGTACCACACGCTGGCTGTTTTCATTTCCTCCGCTACTACCGCGGGCGTCTTGCCATCTCGCGTCTTAGCAAACCGATCCGAGCCATACTCTATGATCTTCTGAACGCAAGCTGGAGAACCCTTCACCAATGCCCAGTGTAGTGGAGACAGTCCGCCTTCGTCCACAGCGTTTACATTAGCTCCCCATCGTAGAAACAGATCGACGCAAGCCGGAAAGCCCTTGTACGCCGCCCACATCAGACCGGTGTGGCCCTGAGGGTCCGGCACGTCGACGGGGATTTCTTGGTGTAGGAGGAGGACGAGGAGGAATGCATTTCCATCGATGGTGGCAAGGTGTAGTATATTGTACCCTTGGATATCGGTCAACAGAGGGTCCGCGCCGTGCTGGAGTAGTAGGTTCACGATGTAATAGTGGCAACGCTGAGCTGCCCACATAGCCGCTGTAGCTACAGACTCCCCCCCTTTCGCATTCACGTCGGCGCCGGACTCGAGCAGGAACTTGCAAAGGGCATACTGGTTGTTTATTGCCGCCCACTACAAACATATCAAAAAGGTGAGATTTAATCAGTTAGCCACGAATCCTTTTTCCCATTCAAGCCAAATAACACAGAAAGGGTAGTTATTTCTAGTATTACTCACATGCAAAGGTGTAATACCCTCTTCATCTGTATATCTGGCATTAAATTTCCCGCTTTCGAATAGCTTTTGTATGGCCCCTATTTCTCCCAGCCGAGACAGCTGCATAATATCCTCCTCGACGGGGAGAGATGGTTTGGGGTTGTTGCTGTTTCCATCGTCCGGTTTGATATCCTTCAATTCCAGCTCATTTTCCCGCGTCGAGAGTTTTGGAGGCGCGGCTGACGCCTTTCCGGTTGCCAGAGACGTGGAGCTGGGATTTCTGCCTATGGAGCCTTGAGCATCGCGAGATGTTGATGATGAGGACATGGCTCAGCCCCGGAAGGCCTAACGTGGTGAGGGAGATATGTGCTGGGCAAAAATGCGCCAGGGTGGAATGTAGTGATGTGTTGGGTTTTTTCCTCAGTTGAGAAATTTAGTCATTTTGCTGTTTCAGGGGAACGAGTGAAAAAGGAGGAGTAAGGTTCTGGGTTGGATGGTTGAAGATGGAGTCCGGTTCTCCTGTGTATGCGCCGTGCTCGGTGTTGGGGAAATTTATCCCAGGCTGGCATTACGAGGCGGCTAGGGCGAGTATGGAGCATGGATTCGTATTGAGCAGCCCCAATCCGGTTTAGAGCAAATATACATTATTCTCATGGGTTCTTGTGAAAATATTCTTATGTTGAACTATTATTGTTTTATTTCTTTGTCTTCTTAGGAAATATCTAAATTAATAAACCATTATTTGTTTCTTCAACCGCAGCCTGATGCTTCCTACAAACAAAATCTTTGTTTCTGACTTTCCAAGCAAAAACGCGCCGCATGAACTAACTAGATGGCCCGGTTTCTTTAGCTGTCTGGACCGCGCTGGGCATTGATCATCACAGATGAGGCTGAAATTTTTTTCTATGCTAACGTTGGCGCTTCGTATTGAAGCACCCTTGGGTAGTTGGGCTGATCCGCAATCATGGAAAAAGATATTTCAAAGTGAAGGTTATAAATGCAGAGAAGAACAGCGTGGCTTCATAACTGCTGTACTCCGTAAGCCCAAAGGCAAAACTAATTATGATAAAGAGTTAAGTCGTTATATTTTCTATCCAAAACCGTGAGTTTTAGCCAAACCTATTCAAAATTGAAGGAAACTAACATGCTTTATAAAAACGATTCTCTATCCCCGGAAGCTGGAATAAATTCAGCAAACTGCTCATCGCAAAAGAAAGAAAAGGCAGATATATATAATCTATACTGCAGGTATTATTATCGTCGCCCCTCCCGATATGCCTCGATTTCCCGAAACATAATCTCGGCATCAACCTTCAACTCGAAATCCATCAAGAAGCTAAAGTTAATCTCAAGCTTCGCCAGCTCGCGCTCCGTCACACCCCCAACTTTAGCAAACCGTCGATGACGGTAATAGAGATCCTCCATCATCTTCGCTGCCACCCGCAACCCGCCTAAAACAAGCCGGTGCATGTTGCGCGGTGTCACATAAATGATTTTCTCCACAATCGCCAGGTGTCTGATATAATGGCTCGTGGCGAGATATACTGCCGTTGACATTGGGCAGTAACGATGGACTCGAAGGAGGTAGTCTTCCAGGGATATCGGGGATATTTGCTTGCAGTAAAAGCTCTTGATTAATATCATTGGGGAGACGGTTTCAGGATGTTTTGTCCCTGGTCTCGGGTTGGCGTTCGATAATAAGTTGTTGCCCGTTGAGGGGTTGGCACAGTTTTCATCCGTCGTCTGGGATGCGGGGATGTTTTCTCCAATTGGTGTAGATGAGGGGACATCGCCAGTAAGTTTGGCCAACTTGTTCACATGCGTGCAAAGAATCATCAAGGCTGATTCAGGAGGAAGACTAAATACATCATCATAATAAGATGATTTAACATCCCCCGCAGAACTAGAAGTATCAGCCTGGGTTGGCGGCTTCGGAGAAAGAGAGAGCCGGCCCACTGGCGACGTTAGATTGATTGTCATGCCGCCTTCTAGGTCCTCGTTTCGTCCGTTCATACTGTGAATGTTTTCAGCCCGTGGGAGGCTTCATTTACTCTTCCTTAGAGTTTGTTCTGTGTCAAGCCAGGTTTCCGCGCATAGAAAATGTCATGCGCATGTTGTATTTTAGTGTAAGGTGAAAAGCTCCGCTTGGTAATGAGGCTTGCATTGTAGGGAGCAAGTTTGGTGTCGGGTTAAATTTGGCGAGCACGAAGGTTTGATGGGAACATAACTGCAGCCGCAAATATTGAAATGAGTAGATCGGATTGTTCAAATGGGTGTTATATCTCTAATCTGAGATACTTCATTCATCAACAATCTCAATCCGGTAGTTGTCGTTGTCAGTGCCCATATATCTATCCACAATTATCTTTTAAGCGTATATCCCGAATGTACACTAGAGACCGATTAGAACTTGAGACAGGATATACGACTTCCACCAGGAGGCTGAATCGTCGAACAAAAATTAAAAGACAAGGCCCATCGAGGAGGGTTGGTTTGTTTTATTATCCAGCGATAAAACGGCAGCTTCACTGAGGAGGAAGTGTCTCGAGCAGGAGTTAGCAAGAACATATAAATCAAACAGTCAAGACAGAAATATACCAAAAACAACAAGGCATTGGAACTGGTGTATTATTAGACGCACTTCTACTCCGTACTCCTTCAGTGTACTAATATCTCGAAAAAGATTTCTGCTCGAATTCCGCTGTAATGAATTCATCCCACTGGAAGAACCTGGATGACTAAAGGGGAGGTCACATGATTTTCAGCCGCCGCCTTCCAAGGTTGTGCAATTAGATTATTTGAGATATTAATTATTGTGCAAAATTCCAACTTTTCTGGGAGAGGGTTTTCAAGGTCCATGAGCTCGTCGTCCTTGTGAGCATTAGGCAATAATTTAGAACTTTGTAGTGCCTATTCCACGAAGACCAAAAAGAAGCCTCAAAAGAAAAATACCAGGAGATTGAGAACCAATTTTTTTTATAAAATAAGTATGAGAAAGGAGGATGAGAAATGGGGTGGGGGGTGGGTGGGGGGTGGGATAGGAGAATCAGAAAAGAGGAGAATGAAAGAGAAACGGATATCAACAAAAATTTTTTTTTTTTTGGAATTCTTGGAAGCAAAAACTGTTTCTCATCCCCACCTCTCCATAAACTTCTCTTGTGCCTTGTCACCACCATGCAAGATATCAACATTAAGCCCCTCAATTCCCTTCCGGAGCACTTCAATCTGACATTCCAGGGCGCCAAGTTTCTGATCCTGCGCGCCGTCAGCCATAGAAATCTCGAAACTTGAATCCGCATACAGCGCTGAGTTCAGTAACTGGGCAGCTTGGTCTGCCGATCCCAAGTAAATAGAAAGGGGAGACTCGGCTGTAGACTGCAGATTTTGAAGCATTTCCAGCATGTGTTGCTTCTTCTCATCAAGAGCGGCTGATGCGTCCTCTGTTAAACCGCTTTCCACGAGATCGATAATGGAAACTCCGAGCCGCCGGAGGAGCTGCTCTAGAGCTTTTGAGCCATGATCAAGTGGGAGGGAGAGTGAACCCCTTCGGTCGGTATTTTTAGGGGTAGAGGGTGCATATGATAGTCGAGATAGGCGCTTTTGTGCTGTGGTTGTTTTAATTGTCTGCTGTTCTGACAATTTATTGTCTTGTTCGCATTTATATTTTGTAGCTAGATAGTTCAACGCTGTCCGGTGGGATTGCCGATTATTGAGCCTCTCGGTTATTCGTTCAGTGGACTGTGTTAATTCAAGTATAGTATCGAAAATCTATTTTGAGAATCAGTTTTTCGTATTCAATTCCTTAAGTTTATGATAGCAAAAGGCACAAAAAACGGAGAGGATACGAACCTGCTCCAATTGTTGTTGAGAAGTAGAACGAGCTTCCGTCCCGCGACTCTGGAGAGCGCGAAGTATCGGAACCCTGAATCCCTGTTGAGTGGTCATTTCTGAAAGAATTTCAATCTCCGAATATAAAGAGCTGATCTCTTCCTGGAGAGTGGCGAGTGTTTCTTCCTCTTCATCATCCGGACCCAGCGCACTGTTGTGTAAAGATTCAATATAGAGCCGATCCAACCGCGTGTGAACTTCCTCAGCAAGATATCTGGCGAGCTTCGCAGCGAGCTCGGTAGCTCGTGCACAAAGTTCCCTATCATTGGTATCTATTTGAATTGTTGAGGCTATTTTTTCCAAGCCCTGCATCGATCGGTCGTCGTCTTTCAATTTGCTAGCCAGCTGAGGGAGCAAGGTGTTAGTTTCAGTGGATAACAAGGACTGCACTGAGCCGAGAGTCGTCTCAAAGTCGTGGGTGAGGTCTTCAACCTGCAAGAAGCCGTCAATAAAATGTATGCAAAAAAAAAAAAAAAAAAAAAAAAAAAAAAAGCGAGCAGTATTTATCCAGATTGCAACTATACCGCAACA
>PDND01000193.1:0-51809 GCA_002572855.1 [Emmonsia] crescens | reverse complement strand
CCCCTCCCCCCCTTCCCCATTTTTTTCGTTTGAACGTATATCATGTGGATAGGATACGGAATGGAATGAGAAAAGCTAACAGAAAATATATTTACCCGGAAGCAGGCGTTGCCCAAGGAGCTGGTGTTCCCGTGGAATCCATCCTAGCACTGAACGTACGCACGGAAATCGCATATGGCATGTTCAGCGACGGCTGCACAGCCCTCTCCTGGAAATCCAAGGATGAGAGCTTCCTCGCTCAGAATTGGGACGTGAGTTCACTGCTTTTCTCCCTCCGATTTCCCTTATATAAAACCGCAACCAGCCCCTAATTAAAGATATAATAAAGTGGGAGCGCGAACAATCCCCCAATCTGCTCACCCTCCACATCCGCCAAACAACAGCAACTACACCCCCCACCCCAGCAATCCACATGATAACCGAAGCCGGCATAATCGGCAAAATCGGCCTAAACAGCCACGGCGTCGGCGTCTCCCTCAACGCCATAAAAGCAGCCGGTGTAGACTTTGGCAAACTGCCCACCCACCTCGCCCTGCGCGCTGTGCTCGATAGCGTCTCCCGCGCGGATGCCGTGGCGAAGTTGGAACAGTACGGCGTGGCGGCAGCGTGCCATATTCTTATTGCGGATCGGACAGGCGGGGTTGGGTTGGAGTGTTCGGCGAGGGATGTCGTACGGTTGGAGATGGGGGAGAGGGAGAAGGATGGTGGAGGGGATGCGGCTGGTGTCGTCACGCATAGTAACCATTTCATCCGTCCGCATTTGGACACGGAGGGGAAGGTGCATTTGAATGATACTCTCGACCGGTTAAAGAGGGTGAGGGAGTTGGTGGCGGAAAGGGTGGCGGGGCCACCTAGTGTTGCTGTTATTGAAGAGATATTGAAGGATGAGCAGGGGTATCCGACAGCTATTTGTCGGGAGGTGACGGAGGCGAGTTCCATTGCGACGTTGTTTAGTATTGTGATGGATTTGGGGAAGGGGACGGGGCTGATTAAGATGGGAAGGCCGGTTAAGCCTGAGGAGGTGGTGGAGTTGCGGCCGTGATTTGGTGATTTTCTTTTCTTTTCTAGTTCTCCTTAAAGCTGTTTATTATGAGTTATGAAATTGGTGAACACAGTTTGAGGATTCAAGTGTTGTGTTTGTTTGGGATTTCACACCAGTGCAAGGCGTGTGAGTTGCAGATATGGTACTTGTTAATGAAACAAATGTAGCAGCCATGATTAATACAACACTCTAGACCCAATTTTGTTGTGATACATCTTCGTTGTTCTCTATGTACAGTACACAATGATTAAGGACGCAGGCCATCAGGGGGATGAGCGAAAAAGGAGCAAGGGCTGACAAGCCAAATCAAAAAAACCAAAGAGACAAAAACCATACCATCCAATTCCACGAAAAGAAAACACACACCAAAGAAGACATATTTCCTCAACATGAAATCAAAAGCTCGGTTTTTTTTTTAAGTATGTGACTGCCTGGTATCGTGGATGGCTGGGCTAGGATTCGAAGGTTGTTCTCTTGCAAAAAGAAAATAGGGTCTGTCGGAGATGTGGTTTGGTGCCAAACCTATAACAACTTCCGTACCCATACCCATCCGTATCGTCACAGGCATTTCTTCCCGTTTTTTGAGATCCATAGTTGCCATTCCGTTCCCGCTCCCAGGTTTGCCTTGGACTCCCATCCCTTTCCTGCCCACCACCAATCAACCACCAACCCTATCTCTTTCCTACACGCACCTCTTTATGATTGAACATGATGTGATGGGCTCGTTCCGCCCAGCCAAATGGGAAAAGAAAAGAAAGGAATAATATAGTATTCGAGGATAAAAATTCTAAGAATATATGGTGCGAGAAATATATGGCGTACAAGGGCGAGCGAGAACAGATACAGAGGGGGAGGGCGGTAATATGTGTTAGGGAGGTATTGGATTTAGTGTTTCGCCTTCTTCTCCTCAGCCTCCACATTTTTTAGGAAGTCCCTGTGTTGCGTTGTCGGTCACTTGTTAGAATTATGATTTTTCTTCTTTTTCGATGGGACACTCTTTTCTGAGAACGGAAGCAAGTGGGTGAAAGCAACAACGCGGGGGGTCGAAGTAGAAGGTGTAAGAAGGTGTATATGGGACAGTCATTCAGACGTACTGGATAAATTGCTCCTCATCCTTGCTGCTGGCCTTGATAGGTGGTCCTTGTTTCTTGTCCGTCTTCGCTGGCATGGCGAGGTAGGTGCCGAGGAATGTGGTTCCGAGAGTTGCCATGGCGAGCTATTTGGGGGGGTAGGGGATTATCCAAGCCAGTCAGTCCGACGCTGACAAATTGAAGTACAGCTTATATCCTCCATTATAGCACTACTATTTAGGTAGGCTATGCCACCAGATTCGCAGCTATGGGTCGATTGATATTGCCGGAGATTGTGATGGTGGGAATGGGGATTAAAGAGGGACAGGGACACATACAACGTGGGAGCCGACTTGGCGGCCGGCAATTGTGTAGTAGACAACCATTGTGGGAGAGGGGGATTGCAATTGAGGTATATTGTAATCAATTGAGCTGTTTGTCGATGTCCGGGGACTGGATGTTGGAGTTTTGATAGATGTTCGATTAGTTGATCAATAATTGATGCTTCTCAAGGTTGACGATGGTTTGTTTGATGAGGCTCAGTTCACATGACATGGAGCTATTCCTATCACAGTTAGTGTTGATTTATAAACCGAAAATCGCCGATTGACCAATCAGGAGACAGTATTTCCATGACCTCAGCGGCTCATTGCGGGAGCGGGATACTTCTAGATAAGGTACCAGAGCCATAACCAATGCCTGCGATATCCTGCAGAAATGGATATCCCTGGTACTTTAATTAGAGGTACCAGTGGTGGCAGGCAGCATCTTCCCCGTATATCAATTGATCTCCTATCCTTCTAGAATATGCGTTATTATCAGTATAGCTACCGGCAGATACGAAAAGGGACAGCCTGGAGCCCCCATTTCTTACATCTATCTATATATATATCATGGCTTGGGGCAGCAAGCAAACCCATACCGATGACAACCACAATGACGCCACACATAAACCATCTCATAGTCATAGCCTTGCTCTCCGGCATCGAAAACTAAACCCAGAGCTGCAGAAGCTTCTTGACCGTGAAGAAGAGCTCCTAGATCAGCTCTATGATGGCTAGTATGACAAACCCAATAGAGAGCCGCGGCCAAAAACAGAGCCCTACCTAACATTTAGCCTAGCTCCGTGGATTCCACCGATACCAACTATCGATACGCTGGCTACACAAACCGCATCCGCACAATCCTTCTCTCCGCCCACCGCTACGTCGCCTATACCTCCGACATTGGCGAATCCTTCCGCCCAGTCGCCCACCCCTGGCTCGTCCGTAGCGCATACGGTATCTCCTGGGCATATATAATAGGCGACGTCGCCAACGAAGGGTACAAAGCCTATCTGCGGAACAGACGCGTGCTAGCCCCTGCATGCGACGCATATCGCAATGCGATCGGAACGGTGCCTAGGGATCTGGAGATTGATGCCGTGGCGGGGCGCAAGCTGCACCATGGAACCCAACCAGAACAGGAACAAACGCTAAACTCGACAGCGTCCAAGACGCATCCGCTGCCCTGGACGGATCCGGAGGAGGATGCCCTTATGCCCTGGCAGACGACGAAGATTCCCCTGGTCGATGATTATCGGTCTGTCATGGCTGAGCGGGCGGTTTTTCAAGTACTGGCTAGTATGGGGTTGCCTGCTTTGACGATCCATTCTGTGGTGAAGTATTCTGGGCGTGCGTTGAGGGGGACGAAGACTACCATGATGCGGACGTGGCTGCCGATTGGGGTATGTCTTTCTATGATTATGGTGGATATGGCTGTATGATGTATGCTGACGGTTACTAAATAGCTCGGTCTCGCCGTCGTGCCTTTCCTGCCCTACGCGTTTGATAAACCTGTCGAACACGGTGTGCAGTGGGTGTTCCACAATGCTTTTCGTGTTATCGAAGGGGAACGGGCTGTACCGCAGCCTGTGGAAGATAATAGCCAGACAACCTCCGTGATCCTTTCAAATCTTGAGCAATACCATGAGCAAAAGCAGCAGCAGCAGGAGATTAGAAAGCGTGAGAAGGAGAAGAGTGGGTGAGTTGAGTTGAGCTGGGTTGATTAGGAATGAGATGAGGGGTTCTGGAAAAATCTCCTGTCATCTGTCCGATTTTATTTTCCTATTTTTTATTTTTCTTGTGGCATTTACCTTGCATTCACCTGGTGTCTTCTTTCTGCATGTCCAATCTTGTTCCACGTTTGAGTCTCTACGGAGTCAAAAAGTGGATTTTTTTTTCCTTCTCTCTTCATTTTTTACATGTTTCCCCCAGCGTGATCTCTCCGCACAATTAGCAGAAGCAGAAGCATACGAAACACACCACTCGGCTTGCATTTATCTACCAGCATGGAAGGAGAAAGGTGCAAGAAAATAAGGGGAGGAAAGAAACATTCATCTCCCCTCCTTTCAACTTCCCTTTAGAAACGAAGAGAAGCTTTTTTCAAAATCCAGTTGAGATGCTATGCGTCGAAATCCAACGGTATCAAAACGGGAGCGGCAAGGAATCAACAGCACAGACGGGGGATGGGGATGGTGGCATGTAATAAACCGATAACCATTGGATATCTTGTCACAGTACATACATCGTCGAATATACGAATGACGAAAATATTGAATGCAAATTTTCTGTGTCCTAGACACACGAGAAGCTCCCAAAAATCCCACAGTACTTATGGGGTAGGGCTTGATAGAGCACAGGGATTAAACCTTCTACAACTAAATACGCCCGCGTGGCTTAGTGGTAAAGCGTATCACTAGTAATGATAAGATCCTCGGTTCGATTCCGAGTGTGGGCAGATTCAAGTATTTCGTTACTTTTTTGTTTCCTTTTTTTATAGGCCTACTTTTTATTTTTGGTTTCCGAAAACCGTTCATTCTTGATTTATTTATTGAAATGGGAACATATGGGGTTTATATTAAATGGCTGTTGTTGTTGATTTTTATTTATTTTACTTCAGGGAAGAAAAATCAACTTTCTTTGGTTAAGCTGCTTTAATCATGAATAAATATTTCTACCGAAAACAAACAGAAACAGAATATACTGATTGTAATATGATTGATACGCACAGTGCATTCCTATATAAATCAGAAAACAAACTTGATATATCATTTCAACTGTTCATGATTCATTTATTCTGGGTAATGTGAAAAGGGGGTCATGTCATCAGACACCAATGTGATGCCGGAGGCATAAGGTTTATATCGATGCGCTCGCTGCAATAATGAAATTTAGAAAACAAGAGAAAACATAACAGAAAACACGTCTCCCCGTATATACTTTTGTGTTTATCTATCAGTGCATATGCAATCATGTATATGTGTATAAGCGCTATATCGAAAAAGAAGGGGGGGAAACAATTCAATTGAAGATGAACTCGCCGGAAAACGAAAATGTCCAGTAAAGCAGCTGGCTTATAGGTATATCAAAAGCGCTGTTGGGGTATCGCTTCATACATAAAAATAATGAGAAAGAAAGGCTCCCTCGTTTGATTTCGATGCGTGAGGTGTGTGAGGAAGATGGTTGGGCGTTGCGAGTTGTAACCGCGGAAAATAATATAGACAACGTGGTTTGAGGGAGTTCGATTTGCTACATTCTTTCGTAGTCGTTATTCTAGTAGGTCGTTGTACTGTATACTATATAAATATCATATATAGTCCCTCGGAGCTTCTATTCCGGCAAGATTAATTGGTGCAATCATTCTATATCGCATGTCCTTTTTCCTCTAATGATTTCATCAACGTCATTCTGAATTTGGTATTAACCACGCCTCCAAATCCGTAAGCGGGGACAATTCGTCCGATTCGAGCCATAACGCTTGGTGCCCAATCTCTCTTGATCCGGGCCCATCTATCTGCCGCAGGTAAACCGCCGGGTGGTTGGCGATTGTAAAGATCCAGGCCCAGCAAATGAAGCGGAGTGCTGAAAAGCTGGACGGCGGCCGGGATGGAGAATTGGGCCAGAGCGGTCTTGGAGGATGGTGTGGAGGCGAGGATATCGGGAATGTGAGGCGAGATTATGGTTGGGAGGTTGAAGGAAGCGAATATTGTCATGCTGTCGCGGAGACAGAAAAGACCGAATGAGCGTTTAGGAATTGATAAAGCTTGAGGAGCTTTGGAAGCGGGGGGAAGGCATTGGGCCGGGGTTTGCTTTAGATTTGGCATTCCCGTCGTTTGTGGTGACGTCTTTGGCGCTGGGGAGGTCCCTTGCGCACCAAATATGCGCGCAAATCGTGCGTCTTTGTAAACGCATATTGACATATTGACAGCAGCCGTGGCAATGAATTTAGCAGGGCCCGCTGAGACATGGCTGAATGTGCGGTCATCCATTGTCGACGTAACAGTGTCGATGACATTGGCGGTTAGGTATGTAGAACCGTAAAGAGTGTATATGAGGATGAACGGAGTTGAGATAAAGAAACCGTGGGGTCGTTTCGCAATTGCGACTAGCGACGATTTAAGGCTCTGCAGGATAGGGAGGCCCTTCGCAGCTTTCTCAATAATAGCTCTGTGAAGTTTCAATTGAGAGAAGTTAGTATATGATTACATCCCATAAAATCTCGGGGACAGCAAAAACAAAAATTTGATCCACTCACTTGTCAATAATGGTGATAATAGGACATATCAATGAAGCCGCCCCAGCTGCGCTGGCTGCATCTACGGCCAGCCTTGATCCTAGGCTGTCTGTATTCCATTTTGATGTTGACGGGGAACCCAATTTCGAACCAACCCCAGGCATTGGTGCTCGAACTGTTGGCGTCGAAGCCGGCCCCGGGTCCAACTGTGACGTCGATTCCTCGCGACTCATTTTCGCGAATACGTATGGGAAAGATATTTATGGACAAGAAAGATAAATCCAAAGAGTAGAATACTAGTATTTATACCAGCAATTGCGGATAGCTAGCTCGTCTCACTTTGACTGAAAAGCGAATTGTGGTGCTCTGTACACTCGGTCTATAAAATAAAAACACTCAAACAAATAAATGAGAGTATGAACAATCATCAAAGGGCATTACAAGCAATTAAAGAATGCAAGTAGGCAAAAAAATACAACGCCGCTCTCGAAATACGCAGCATATTCTCCTTGGCACTGTCATGTTGCTATCGGTAAACTTTGCTGCGGTTCCAAGGATGAGAGATTTTTGAGTCTGGCATCGGCGCTAAATCCCGATTTCGGGCCGAGAACCAACCCGAATTCGCCACGTGACATATGCCAAGTCTTGGGCATTATTAGCTCAACATCAAAACTCCAGCAGAAGACGACAGTAAACGATGATTTGCGCTAGAAAGGCTGCATTTTACTCCATTTTACCCCTTTGTTCTACACGGACTATGCTGTATGCAGTACAGAGTTAGTTCGCTGCTTGTGAAGCTGGACCTCTCCTTTCTAACTCCTGGGGATCATTTTCTTCTCCAGCGGGAAACTTCTATCGCACGATACATAGTGCTTTTATCCAACTTTTTCATTTTTTGAATGAGGTCTATAAACAATTTATATGAGCCCTGATGATACAACTAAAAGATGTCGTTTATAGGACAAAATGGCCAGCTTGTTCGGTGATCTTGAATATTTCCTAGACGTAATGATTTCTACTCATCTTATCAAATTGGCCTTATAAACTAGGAATATCTCATCGCGGGATAAAGAGACTTCAATTCTATTTATACGAATTAAGCTCACTGGCCCTTTTCTTTTACAAATCAGATGGCAGTCAATTATCACATCTATTTCTGTCAGAAATAATAGCGCAGGATCATGAACATGATATGATCTTCAGCAATCGATTGACGGAGTAGTTCAGATAGAGATGGGCTTCCCCAGACACATCAATCCCCACTTCCCCACCTCTACACGCTTCTATCCGAGTTTCCTTATCTAGGCTGGTTTTTGCCGACGGTAAAGCCCGAAAGGTGGCCCTGGTTTTCCCGAATCCTACTGTATTAATGCTGGTTCCTGAAAAAAATCAATTCGATCATTTGCCAGTGACACAGCCTCAGATCAGGAAAATGGTCGGAATTTCTTACTTGCCACAGGCTGGAACTGGCTTCACCAGCGTTGAAGATTCGTTCCGACTTTCGACATCCTTTTGAGATACGGCCGATAGAAGAATACTAAATGGAGAAAATTATGGGCTAGGCTGATTATTTCTCGTTTCGAGACTGGCGGCTTCTTTCCACTAGGAAGAGCCCGGTTGAGCAAGCCACCTCTGAAATGCTATGCTTGTTTTCCCCCCAAGTAACATTATTCCCTCGTTGGCCTCCTTGGGTGTGGGAATTCCCCATAACATAGCTATAAACCGTAGTCGTGACTGAGAGGTCGATCGACCAAATTGGGTCTGAAAAAACCCCAGGATTCTCAATTTCTGTTTCTACCCCAGCTTCCTCGGCACCGAACAATTGCTGATCTTTCAATCAGAGATGTCCCCGGCCCTGGAATGGGAGAAAAGGAAATACCGAGAATGTGGGTAAAAAGGTTAAGGTATATTCAATGTAGTCGGATGGAGTTAAGGAGGTCGAAGATGCCAGGGGAGAGGTGGATGTTGATACATACACCAAAGAGGAACATATACATATACTTCACGACTTTGCTCTTGTTCTATTTCCCTTATATATCCAGAACTTCACCTTCGGCCCTTTACACCCCACCTAAAACCCCCCAACCAACCACCCTTTCAACTCTCCCTTCCCCTTCCCATTCCCCAGCCTCAATCCCTTCACACACCTATCGAAATGCAAAGATCATCGTCGCAGCAAACGAAGCAAGTTCAAATGTGTTTTGTAGTGATGCTTCGAGATACGAGAAAGTGCCACGAGATGATGGGGAGACATCCTGTGGTTGAAGTGTAGGTGGCTAGGAATGACCTTCATCTCTTCCAAGAAGTGGGCTGGTTGTCTTTCTTTCCCAGGGATTCGAGAGGTGTATCGTGATATTGATATTATGAGAATTTTCACCTACCTCCTGAAGAATAACCTGTGCACACAAATCAAATCCCACAACCCAATGTGACTCGGGATAACACCGGCAATCAGCCAGGATGCTGTAATATACGATTCCATCCTGCTTCTGCTTCCACTTCCAACAACACTGCTCTCTCTCCAAAACAAGCTCACTGCAACTGCCAAACAAATCATCTGCCAGCTAAGAAACTACATGCCGGCTCTAATAGGCTCCAACCTATCCATCATCGCAGGCGTAATCCACGTCGCGGATATCTCAGAAATGACAGATACGGTGCGGATTACGCCGATTCTTGTCGAGGTGTAGCCGGTGGTGACTAGGTAGGCGACCATGTTGCTGCCAAAGGAGAGGACGGTAAAGTAGAGGAGGGAGAGGGGGAGGGGGGAGGAAGGCGGGATGGCAGATATATGTAGAGAGGGGTTTGAGGGATGAGCAGAGGAATTCAAAGATGGTGTATGCAGATGTGTGGGTGGTTCGTGAGTTCGTGGTGTTCGACGTATCATTGGAATCATCACTTTCCGTGTCAACTGGGCTGGATAGGTCTCGAGACGTTGAGGTTTGGAGGGGCAGGGACATTGTTATAGACCTGGTAGGGGTTAAGAAGGTGTATCGCGAGCAGGACATACGGAAGAAGTATTGGCATGGGGTATGGAGGTATGACGAAGTAGCAGAAAAATGAACCATACATTCGCAATTGCAAAATACTCAATAAAGACACAGAGAACATGCATGTCCAAGGTCGTGAGAATGGCCACATTGGTCGAAATTCCAGTCAACAGCGAAATTAATAGTGGTCCACCGAGTTTACAGCATAGATCAATGCGCCGCATTTGCGAATTGAGATCTGGTAATCCTCGCAATAAATAGAGAATTGGAATCCACATATTCAAATTTTAATCCGCATCAAATATGCAAATTGCTAGAGACATGCCTCGTAGATTCCGACTCATCCTTCCCCGTAATTAAGACGACCTGGTTCCGTCAACCATCATACACACCCTTTATTTTAAATATAACCCTGCCTCTCTCCCAGGAAACGGGAAAGAAGGCCGGTATGGATAAAGAAGAGGATGGTTCAGTCTCTCTCAATAGCGACCAAATTCAAGATCGAAGATAGCTTTTCTATACACGCCAACAGAGTGAGAATACCCAGGAAGGCATATCTCGATTGAAAGCTTATGGATTCTCCAGCAGTGCAGAGGTATCAGAATCAAACACAAGATGCGGCTACTGCAACTTGTTGTCTGACAATGTAATGTGGTTAACATCAACCATGTAAAACTGCCAGCTTGAGCAGATAGGGCTATAACGAGCAAAAAATTACCAAGCAAATGCAAACCCAGAACTCATCTCCAGGCCCAGGAGAAAATAAAGGCACACTTACCAGTACTCCCTCTAACAACCCTCAGCCTCCTCGCTTCATTCCCCTCCCCTCTCTCAATCCCCACCGGCATCCATATAAACACAACCCCCCACCACCCATGGCGCAAACATCACTGCAACCCCCGCCCTCACCAATGCATATAGCGACGTCGGCAACAGAGTTCCCAGAAATATCGTTGCGAGGAACAACACGGCGCCGAACTCGAAGGTGCGCGAGTTCCAGGTTGAGAGCAAGGGGGAGAGTGAAAGGTGGAAGTTAAGAGCACGGGGGAGGGGAGGGGTGGTGGCGATGCTGGCGGTTTCTGAACGAGAGGGCAAAATTGAATCCAGTGGAGAGGGCATGGTTTTTCTTTTGGTTCTTTTTAATTTTTGCTGTGCGTGGCAAAGTTAGAGAGTTTAACTATATGATATGATTGCGCTCTATACATTGTTTGTATGTGAGCAAGACGTCGTACATGTATGCGCGGTATGTGACACTTAGGGATGGTGCTTCCATCCGTGATATGGTGGGGCGGGAAGCTGAACGAAACCATTTCTTTTGTCTTCGGGACTGAGTAGACTACCTACCTTTAGTGGCTGTTTTAGCCAGAGCTTCAATTCAGCCAAGAAAGGGCCTATACGCCGCTAGTAGAATTGTTAGAATCCTCAGGGGGCGGAGACGGGGCAGCAGAGAGAGACAAATCTAAAAAGTGGCGGTATATCTTGTAAGTTGGAGCAAGCAGAAAGTTAATATGAATATAAAAAATACAATCCACGGATAAAAGACCAAGTTAGATGATATTCATATAGAAAGAAATGAAACATAAATCTTTTTTATTTCCCTCAGTTCCCAAAAGTAACGCCAGACCATCTCGTATGTGGATATATACAACCGTTGTAAGTGGTAGGACGTAAATTATTTATCATTAAAGAAAACTCCAAGAGAAAATATTTGGGTTAAATAGGGGAGTGACGTTAAGTCTATGATGGCGATGTTGGTGCAATCATACCACCTCATTCATCCTAAGTAGAGGGCTTAATTCACGATTGAGCCGATTCCGGATGTACGGCTTGGAAGTCGTCGAGAGATACACTGACAGCGCCGGCTTGGACGAGCTATAGCAATTGAATCGCCCGTAGTTAGTAAAATCATATACCTGGGACTCCAAGAGAGACATGCGAAATAAATTAAACGGGAATTCGAGAACAATTAAATAAAACATACCGCTCTTCTCAAATCATCAATTAGATCATCCACATCCTCAATACCCACACACAACCGAATCAAATCCTCAGGCATATCCCTCTCCTTCCTCGTCTTTGCATCGATACTAGCATGGCTCATCCGGCACGGCATGCTAATCAGACTGTTCACGCAACCAAAGCTGACGCTGATAGCCCACAGTTTCGCACTCTCCACAATCCTCTCGCTGATGGCTGCATCTCCGGTTTCAAACGAGAGCACCGCACCGGGTCCCCGTGCCATGGAGCGATGGAGATCGTATTGCGGGTGTGATTTTAGGCCGGGGTATCTGACGCGGAAGCCATGCGCCTCAAGAAATTCGGCAATGCGCTGCGCGTTGGATTGTTGTTGTTCCATGCGGACTTTTAGGGTCTTGACACCGCGCAGGAGTAGCCAGGAGTCGAAGGGGGACAGGCCACAGCCAGAGCTATTGATGGGGAAGTATAGCTTTTCACCTAGGGACAGGTCGTTAACGGCGATCACGCCGGCCATCAAGTCATGGTGGCCTGATAGGTACTTGGTGCCGCTCTCGTAGACGATATCGGCACCAAGGTCGAGCGGGTTGAGCAGCAGTGGGGATAGCATGGTGTTATCAACCGCCACCAAAGCATCGGGATTCGCCTCGTGCGCCAATGCTGCGATTCGCGGGATGTCGACTATCTTGATTAACGGGTTTGTGGGTGTCTCTAGTAGAACCAGTCTGGTCATAGCTCCCAAGACTTCTGCCACCTTCTCCGGCCGCGTCGTGTCGACGTGGTGGACAATTATACCGCCATGCATGGATAGGTATTTCAAGAGACGGTTTGTACCGCCGTATAGATCGTCGCCGGTAACGACTTCGTCGCCTTGCTTGAGGAGGCGTGTAATCACGTCCAACGCAGCCATGCCGGAGGACACCACCAGGGCTCGTTGCGCGGACATGATTTTCGCTAGATGTCGCTCTAGATGTGTTCGGGTGGGATTGCCTGATCGTGTATAGTCATATTCTCCGCCACCAGCTCCCGAGGTTTGTTTGAAGGTTGCACTCTAGGATGACATATATATGAGTCGGTGGGTCTGATGAATATAGCTTATGCAGCTGCAATAGGACCGTTCATCATAACAACCAACGGCATTGATTTCTCTCTCTCTTACCTGGTAGATGGGTACACTGCTCGCATTGAACTGGTCATTGCTCTCTGTAAATACTAACTCGGTAGCCAGAGCATATCGCCGGCCGCTGTGGGGACTGGAAGGAGCGGGAGAGGGGGGTAGATCATGGCCTTCGAGATCGAGACCGGACAACGTCTTGCTCGGGAGGGTTTTCAACTTATCCGACGAGCTGTCGCCAGCAGAATGTGGATTATCAGCCCCGGCCATTGCTGGGAGCTGGTGTAAGGGGAGGGAGGATGAGAGAGCGAGAGGATGAGATGATGAGAGGGTGGCGGAATTAAATGAAGCTTTCTATGCCAACACCTGTTCAATTGTAATGGGGAGATTTTATGTTAATATCTAAGATATCAATGGTATTCCAGAATAAAGAAGTAAATGTCAGTCGGTGGGGGATTGATGTTGGTGATGACTGTGGTGATGCTCGGCAGTTTCTCGGCGGTGAAGAATCGCGTCATTTCTTAGTCGGGATTTTAACCACCATAAATATCAAACCATCTCTTCTACGGAGTATTAGTCCTAGATTTGTCTTTGCTGGAAGGCAAGATCTTACATACCTAGAAGAGGGGGAAAAGATAGGCCAGGGGTTAGAGAATGTTCAAGTTAAGCCTGGTATGATTGAGGAATTGCTTCAAGTATGCAATGTATATATGGGTTTTGATATGCTTTAACTATAGTTATTTTCCAGTACAAATGCCCTATTCAAAACAAAATAGAATCCCAAGGACCTCCTTCGGGTTAATTATATTTATCAGTACTTTTTCAGAAATAGTGACGAAAAGGAATAAAAGAAGCATCACACATTACACTATATTTTTTATCAGATCGCCTTCTCATTTCTATATAGATACCTATGGGTGATATTTTTCAAGAGAGCCCAAATCTTCCCATCATTTCACCCGCCTAGAAAATATAGTACTGTACAAACTGCGCGAACAAGGAATAAGAGTGGGATAATATAATTAAAAGGAAATGCCGAAGAAAAAGTATATATACGTGTATGAATAAAAAATATAATAAAATTGCTCCATTACGGGATATCCAACAGATCATTCATCTATAGGAATGAATTCCGGTTCAATACCCCCATCCCCAGCTTCTGAATCAGTAGTCCACTCCTTTTCAGACTGTGGTTTGCTGCTCACGGCCTTCGTTATCACGGATTTGCGCTTATTATTTGCACCACTAGTATCGCTGATAACCTTCACGCCCCCAGCTCGTTTGAAAAAGTCTTCCGTTCGCAAGCCGCGCACTTCATCAGGATCCACAGTTTCCATCGTAATGCCCGAATCCCGTTTCGATCGTATCAGCTCCCGGATAGGCACCATTGCGGCGTCCCGACAGGCCTCCTTGATATCGCTGCCAGACATGCCCGCCATAGCCTTGACCAGAAAGTCCAAGTCGAAGTTCTCATGATCGATCTTTGTATCCTTTAGTATTAGTCCTAATATCCGTAATCGCTGCGCGGTAGGTGGAAGGGTGACAGGGAACTTCTTCGGCATGCGTCTGAGAATCGCCTCGTCGATATCCTGGATCCGATTCGTCGCGCCAAGAATGAGAACCCGCTGCGGTTGCCCGGAGGTATTTGACGAGGTCAATCCGTCCCAGTGCGTCATGAACTCAGCTTTGACCATGCCGCTGGCCTCGTGTTCGCCGCTCCGGCGCGTGCCCAGCACCGCATCGATCTCGTCGATAAAGACGATACTCGGCTCCAGTTTGCGCGCGAGGGAAAAGACGGCGTTGACTAGTTTGTTCGAATCGCCGTACCACTTCTCTGTCAAAGTTGAGATGTGAAGATTTATAAAACAGGCGCCGCTCTCGTGAGCCAGCGCCTTTGCTAGCATCGTCTTGCCACAGCCGGGCGGTCCATAGAGGAGGACGCCAGATGGCGCGCTGAGGAGCGATGACGTGGATGAATAGAGATGTGGCATGGTTAACGGGTATATGACCGACTCCTTCAGTTCTTCAATAATATCCTCCAGTCCGCCAATATCGTTAAAGGATACGGGAATGTCTTCTGGCGCTACGACGTCCATCGCGATGGCCTGTTCATATTGCGACAGCACGAGATCTTCCTTCTTCTGTCTTCGCGAACGTCTCTTTCGGTCGGGGGACTCATCGTCTGAATCCTCGGGGACGTCCAGTCTTCGCAATATCGCCGCAGACTTCCGCTTTGCTTCCTCATGTTTTTGGCTATCGGGATCAAATTCGACTTTGGAGAGGAGGAATCGGACGACGAAATATGTGGAAAGAGACTGGTAGATATATACATGTCAGTAAGGGAATTCTTCGGGCAAACCAGGATAGATTTAAAAGTCCCCTCACCGTGCCAGCAATCATTACTAGCTCCTGTAGTAACTGTTGCCATTTGCGGCCGCTGCTCGAGGCCATGGCGGGTTTATATGTGGTGGGATTGACAGATGCCTCGAGCTCTTAGGGGATGTATAATCGAATCCAAGAGGGTCCAGTGCCTTTAGATAAAACAACGCTGATCAGAGAAGTAAGTCAAATATAAATAGGTAGACTTTGTTGTGTTTTAGCAGAATAGAACAAAATAAAATATATCCCGATGGTTGCCATGAAGCCGAGTTCAAGTTTGGCAGCGGAAAATGCGCCAGCCGAGCCGCGGATCACATGTTCTGCCGCTTTTCAACTTCACCCACGCGTTTTGGTCGGCTTATGTTTATTTAAATACACCCAACGATGAACGTTGGAACAACAAACAACCTTGGAACCACCGACGAGATCATTGCATATATTTACTAGAGTTACCGCTACCGGATAATACGTGCAAGATAGAACTGCTACAACTTTGAACCATGCCAAAGCGAAAGGCCGCGTCGAAATTGTCCGGGTTGGTCGGCGACGACTTGGAGGACGACCTGTTGATGAACGGCGGCGGAGAACACACCCACGACGAAGACCCGGATACCGCCCCACCCCCTGCGAAAAGGGCAAAGGGAAGACCGAAGAGCAGTGCAACCAAGGCTACTGCGGCTAAACCCACTACCCGCAAAGCTCGCTCGACTGTTGTTGTGGGACCAAAAAAACGCGGTCCTGCTAGGGGTACTGCAGCAGCTGCTGCTACTGCTACTACTACTACTACTCGAAGAGGCCGCAAATTTCCCGAAGACACCGAAGACGCCCATGAGACTGCAGATACTAGTTTTTCAAAAGAAGGCGACCAGGAGATGTATGTAGATGAAGAGCCAGAGCCAGAGCAGCCATCGGATGATGAGCTTGACTCGCCAGGAACAACAGCTCGTGGTGACACTCGAGCGGGTGGTCAGACGAAAATTGGGCCCAAACAGAAGAACGGGCTTCGCAAACGAGTGATCATCGATGACGGATTTGAGTATACGCCAATGGGGTCGCGTCAACCCAAACCGACTAAGCCACTACCGCAAGGGAAACCCACAATGAGACCCGCGACGCGACGAAAAAAGTTTGAGGTTGAACTAGAGGTTGAAGAGCAGGAGGAGGAGGAGGAGGAGGAGGAGGAGGAGGAGGAGGAAGGAGAAGAAGACGCCGAACAAGAGGAGGACGCGGAAGAGGTGGGGGAGCCTGTCTTACCAGAGAGCCATTACCCGGCTGCACGATCTATATCCCGTTCTCCTCTCAAAAGCGCCAATGGTCACGTGCAATCCAAGCCGCCCCAAACAGCCAGCCAACGGTGGAAAGCTGGAGGAGGCGTATCAGGGGTCGAGAAGGGCGACAGTGAGTCGGCTCTAAGAAGGAAGCTAGGAGACATGACGAAGAAATACGAAAACATGGACATGAAGTATCGAAATCTGCGAGAGGTTGGGATTCTGGAAGCCAATTCCAACGTGGAGAAACTGCGGAAACAATGCGAGGCGAATACTGCAGGTATATATATGACCCAATTATCTACACACCTGAATCAAAACTAACCTGTAAACCCTCTCAGCATCCAATGAATTAATCGCCTCGCTAAAGAAAGAGCTCGCCATGCAGACCACTCTAGCCAAAGAATCGCGCACCCTTCAAAAGCAGCTGCAGGACCGGGACGACGAAGTTGCCGAGCTGGAGGCGAAAATCAAGCAATTGAGTTCCAGCCTGACCAGTGCCCAGAACGAGATGAAGGCCCTTCAGGCGAAGCTGGCCGCCTCTCGAACCGCAGCAACCAATGTGGAAAGCGTCACTTCCAAGGGCTCTGGAAGTGCTGCCAAAAGTAACAGTGGTGCCTCGAGAACGATCATGGTGGGCAGCGCCGAAGCGGCCCACGCGGCGCAAATAGCCCAGCTGAAGGAGGACCTGTATGGCGACCTCACAGGCCTGATTATTCGTGATGCTAGGAAGGGAGAGCGCGATCACTTTTATGATTGTATACAGACGGGGATGAATGGAAGTAAGTTTTGTCCCCTCGCTCACTCACTCACTCATTCACTCACAGACATCGCTGTCTTCATCTACTCTTACAATATACATATATCGATCTAACCCGTCAATTCCTATTTTATTAGCTCTACACTTCAAACTCGCCGTAGCGAATAATTTGGAAAATACGAGCTTTGAAGAGGCAGAGTTCCACTATTACCCCCTCCTGGACCCCGACCGCGATGGTGATTTGGTTGATATTCTCCCCGAGTATCTTTCGGTAGATATTACCTTCCCACGGCAGCATGCTTCAGTGTTTTATAGTCGAGTGGTGGATACGCTTACGAAGAAAGCGAGACGAGCAGATTAATGATTTTTTTCCGGGAATACGCTTTGTTTATGGAGTTGTGCATTTATCATCTCTTTTTATTTTACTTTTTACTTTTATACTTTATATTAAGATGATGCAGGGCATCTCTACGTACCTACAGATTTGAGAGAAATCGATCAGGTCGTTGACATTTCTATTTCGAGCAACTGTGTTATTTGGTGGTTACTTTGATGTTGGTTATTTTTATCCATCGCGCTATTTTTGTATTAGTAATATATTAGTAATATCTCACCTGAGAAAAAGGAGTTGGATTCAGCCAGCTCCATCAACCTCCAAGGTACATACATACATACAGTATACAACAAAACGACGACAATGAATCAATAGCATTCTGGAGCTATATCTTAGTCCCCATTTTTATTCTGCAAGGTCTTCTGGACCGCTTTCACTCTTTTTCCACACATGATAAACCGCAAAGTCGGTTTTGTATAAAACCCTCCCCCAGCTCTCCGAATATCTATCTTTAGGACCAAAAAACAACTGCCGCTCAACATGGCTCGATTAGGGCGCGTCGGCTTTCTAGCCCTGGCAATCATCTTTCATACAATATATACCTACTCGATATTCGACATCTACTTCGTCAGCCCCATCGTCAGCGGCATGCGCGAATTCGGCGTCCAAAGAGCCCCCTCCGCAAAAGCCCCCGCAAAACGACTCTTCCTCTTCGTCGGCGACGGCCTGCGCGCTGATAAAGCTTTCCAATCCTTTCCGGACCCGTCGCCGGGAGGCGTGCTGGATCCTGATTATGCGGATCCCGAAAAGGATTCAGGAACTGCGTCGTCAGACAGTAACCCCCCTCGACCGCTTGCGCCGTTTCTTCGCTCCCGCGTCCTTTACCATGGCACCTTTGGCGTGTCGCATACGCGGGTACCCACGGAGTCCAGACCGGGCCATGTTGCGCTCATTGCTGGCTTGTATGAAGATGTCTCGTCGGTGACGACGGGTTGGAAGCTTAATCCGGTCAATTTCGATAGCGTCTTCAATCGCAGCAGACATACCTGGAGCTGGGGGAGCCCGGATATCCTGCCTATGTTCAAGGAGGGCGCAACGCCGGGGAGAGTCGATGCGGAGTCTTATGGCGATGAGGCGGAGGATTTTAGCAAGGATGGGTCGCAGCTGGATATTTGGGTGTTTGAGAAGGTCAAGGCATTATTCGCGGCGGCAAAGGAGGATCCAGAGCTCGATGCGCGGTTGAGAGAGGATAAACTCGTTTTCTTTCTGCATTTGCTTGGCTTGGATACGGCCGGGCATTTCTATCGACCTTATTCGAAGGAGTACCTGCATAATATCAAGGTTGTCGACCAAGGGGTGCAGGAGATTACGGAATTAGTTGAGGAATTTTACGGCGACAATGAGTCGGCTTTTGTTTTTACAGCTGATCATGGTATGAGTGATTGGGGGAGCCATGGTGATGGACACCCGGACAATACCCGCACTCCTCTGGTGGTTTGGGGTTCCGGCGTCGCCAAGCCGAAGATTCAGAAGAGGGGGAAGGCCCCGGGCCATGAGGATGGGTTCTCGTCTGACTGGAACTTAGGCAACGTTCAGAGACACGATGTTGCCCAAGCCGACGTGGCTGCTCTCATGGCCTATCTAGTTGGGCTGGATTTCCCCGTGAATTCAGTTGGGGAGCTTCCTCTTTCCTACCTTGATGCGTCGCCCAAAGAAAAGGCTATGGCGGCACTTGCGAATACGCAGGGGGTTCTGGAGATGTATCGAGTTAAAGAGGAGAACAAAAGAGCTTCGGCTCTGCGTTACCAACCGTACCAACCTTTCGGAGATGATGAGCATTCGGTCGAGAAACGGATCTCCGAAATCAACCTATTGATTTCGAAGAAGAAGTATGACGAGGCAGTTAAGAAATCTTCGGACCTGTTACATACCGCTCTAGAAGGTCTGCGATATCTGCAAACCTATGACTGGCTATTCCTCAGAACAATAGTTACTGCAGGCTATCTCGGGTGGATTGCGTATGCCCTGACCACCGTGGTAGATCTCCACGTCCTGCATGGAACGTCGGTCCCAAGTCGTACAACATTCAGTACGATGCTCTTTTCGTCTTTACTTGTCATGTTGTATTCCGTCTTTTGGATTCAGAAGTCGTCGTGGAGATATTACGCATATGGCATTTTCCCAGTTTTCTTCTGGGAGGAAGTCGTGGCAAAGCGGAATGCGCTGGCAGCCGGACGGAAGATTCTTCTCAGCCATATTCAGTCACCGGGTGGCTCCATATCCTTTGGTTTCCAAATATTGGTATATGTTGGGGTATTGGAGGCACTTGTGAGTAATATCCAATCCCCCCTTTTAAGTGACAACAGATCGGAAACGTGAGAGAACTTACACAGATAGGTTCAATCATACTTTCACCGTGAAATTTACACCATTTGCTTCATCCTTGCGGCGATATGGCCTATATTCTACGGCACTGGCTTCCTAATGCGCAATAAGCTCGTCGTAACTACGTGGAGTATCGGATGTGGTTTAATGAGCATCTTCACGCTTCTACCCGCCAACAAGGTGGAGGATGTAACCATGATGTAAGTATCCATCCTTTTTCTAATATACTGCTAGGGTAAATAGCGGAGTGCAGATTCTTACTTGTCGTACAGAACAGTAGGTGGCACCCTCATGGTCCTTACCGGACTGCTCTATCTAATATTCGAGGAATCAATAACACCTCATTCTAAAACCCTATCAATTGCCGTCAGTAGGGGTTCTAGGCGAATTATGGGCATGCAGGTACGCTAGTCACCGTCTTTTATCTCTTTCTAGAATAATTATACGGGACCGTACTAACACGCAGGTGGGTCTATATTAGATCGGCATGATTCTGCTGGCTATTATTGTAACCAGATCTAGCATCATGTCACTGCAGGCAAAAGAAGGTTTGCCGTTAGGAAACCAAGCTGTTGGATGGTCCGTTCTAGGTTAGCCTCACTATTTCCCGTCTTATTTTTGCGCAGGATAGCTTCATCTATGATCCAACCTGGGATATTCAGACTAACCTTTTTGTAGTGGCTTCCCTTGCACTCCCATTTTTCCACCGACTATACCCAAACAGCCACTACCTCCATCGCCTCGTCGTGATCTTTCTCACCTTCTCTCCAACATTCATCATTCTCACCATCTCGTACGAGGGACTCTTCTACTTCGTCTTTTGTATTACCATCCTCAGTTGGGTTCAACTCGAACACCGCATTTACACCTACACATCATCCTCGCCCTCAATCACCACTTCATCAAGCGATGTTGCCCAAATCACCACCACGCAACAAAGCCCTCCACAATCGCACAGCAAAAACCACATATCCAAACCCCCTTACCGCATCCTAACAACAGCAGACGCCCGCATCGCGCTATTCTTCTTCTTCCTCCTCCAATCCGCCTTCTTCTCCACCGGCAACATCGCCTCAGTCTCCTCCTTCTCCCTCGAAAGCGTCACCAGACTAATCCCCATCTTCAACCCCTTCTCCCAAGGTGCGCTGCTAATCCTAAAAATCCTGATCCCATTCGCCATCATCAGCGCGAACTTAGGTATCCTCAACCGACGCCTGGGCGTCGCGCCCTCCGCCCTCTTCATGATCGTCATGTCCATCAGTGACATCATGACGCTGAATTTCTTCTACATGGTGCGCGACGAGGGGAGCTGGCTTGACATTGGAACGACGATTAGCCACTTCTGCATTGCGAGCGGGTTGTGCACGTTCGTTGCCGGGTTGGAGTTCCTTAGTGAGACGTTAATTGCTGGTGTTGAGTTTGAAGATGCTGGTGCTGGTGATGAAAATAATAGCAAATCCCTATCGCCAGAGGCAGGGGAGAAAAAGACGAAGTCGAAGAAGAAGAATGGAAAAGCCGCTGTAGAGTCGAACGGCACCAATGGCATCTCTTCTCGTGCGCCAAATGTGAAACCTAGCGGCGAAGCGGCGAATGGACATGCTAAGAATGGCGCTGCTAAAGTTTCCACGGAGACATCTGGGAATAATTAATTTACAACAAACACCACACCCCTCCTTTCCTCCTCGGATACTCAAAATGAATGTTTTGGGCACTGGACTACTTCCATGAAGATAAACATAACGTCCTCCGCGGCGGGGATATTGCTCGTGGAAACTATTGTCACCAACTAGCTAAACACCCTTGGTAATCTCGTCCTTCCATTCTTCCTCCACTACCACCACCACCAGCAGCACCAGATGTCTCCCTCTGATTTGGTTTTTACCGTTTATACTGGCAGGGCAAGCGGGATAGGGAATTGGCTTACAACATATAATAATCATATACATATCATAATATTATCGATAACATTCTTATTCTTAGTGGGAAATACTTTTTGACTTTCTTCCTTTCTGCTTCTCTGTTCTTTGGGTTTTGTATCTTTCAGTACGAAGTACTAACCCCCCTACCCCAATCAAACTCCGGGGGTTCTGTTTCCTACTGTATTACTATTAGCAAGGATATTCTTTTTATCCGATTTTTATTTTTTACGCAGTTAGAAAAAATTAAGAGGGGATCAAGCCAGTTGAGTTTCAGCTCGCTTACCGTTGACAACAACGACAGCAGGCAAATCCAACTCTTCTACGGAGTAGTGATAAAGTCAAATGACGCCCTCGAATCTGTTTCTGCGCTCTTATCAATATGCACATAGGGGGCACCTCATCGTATCATGAAACTCAAATTCTGATACTCCCCGCCCTCCGGGAAGACCCTCTCCCCCTCCCCCCCCCTTTCGGCCCTAATTGACAAAAGGGGTATGGTTCAGCGAGACTCGCTGTTTTTTTTCCCTTTACAACGCCCTCTTTTTGAAAGTTTATATCATTTTTCCCTTTTCGTTTTCCCCGGGTTTCGGGGCTTGGCCGCGGGACTGATTTCAAGCGGAGTTCGAACAGGATGGTACTGTACGCCGTACATGTTCGAGATTCCCCCGGTGAGTACCTACCTACCTTCACAGGGATTGTCTTTTGCCTAGGTATTTATTTTTTCCCCTTCATCCATCCGGGCGGGACGGGTCTGGCCATGTTTTGTTTTGGAACGGGGGGAATCGGAACTCTAGGTAACCTTCTATTTCCCCTCTTGGCCCTGCATATGCATATATGCAGTTAGTTGCATGTTCGAATTTACATCGATCGTATGACATGAAGGCAGATGTGACTAATAGAGTTGACCATGTGCAATGAACGGGGGAACCGGAAATAATCGATCGGGCTGATCTGCTCGCTAATATACCCAGGTATGTACATGTACATGTAGTTGAACGAACCATATCTAAAAGGTATCAACTGCGCAAGCTATCCTTCCGTATATCTAGATAGGTAATTTCAGAGAATGCCGCGATAAGCGCGCTTGCATGAGCTAACCACGTATGTACATGTACATGTAGTTATATATATGGAGTAGTAGCTCGCTTGGTTTCTACTTAAATAGAGGTCTATGTACATACATGTACAATGTACACACCCCGCATTTATCAACTCCTGTTCTGCATTGTTGTGCTCATTGGATGGCCTACTCAGTTTCTTTGAGGCTACTGGAGTGTTCTCGAAGCAATCATCACAAACTTATATCAGAGAGAGGTAAATACAAGATTTACCCTACGGAATCCATACGTCATATCATGCTATCACTACCAAGTAAAAAAACCCAGACTGAGTCCTCAATATATATACTCCGTATATACTCGAGGCTGTGACGCGGTGCAGGTGTGCAAGCGCATGAAAAATCTTTAGAGGCTGCCCTGAGTAGCGGCCGGCCAGTCAATTACCTAGCTTCAGGCCTAAACATCTCCTTGGTCAATTGAAAGAGTCTAACCACCAAGATAAGGTGTCAGTTAACCCTATCATAACTACGGAGTTGGCCATATAATAATATACATGCCATGTCCCTGCCATAGTTCAATCATATGTCATTTTTCTCGCGCTAGGGAATATCCAGGGATGGCATGCATGCAACCAAGCGGAGACTACTCCGCAAAATAAAAAGAAAGAATGGTTCCTTTTCCTCATGTTTTTCTCTTTCTACTCCGTATATTATTCAGGATACAAAAATGACATGTGAAGGATGAAATGCCGAAAATGCCGAAAATGCCGATACCTTTTTTCCTATTAAACCCACTCACTACGTTTTCCTCTCCTTGCCTATGTCACTATCATATATACGTATCTGCGAAATCTGACCGCTACTTAGTCCGAGTCTCGAATGCTGGTTGGTAGTTACAGGACGGTGGTTCACAGATCGCAGAGCAGAACTGTGAAACAGAAGATATGTGGAGAATATACGGATTATATAGTTAATATGATTTATGTAATGTACAGGCCTAATCCCGCTGGCGTTTCCCGCCCTACTCAGTACACATAGGTACCTACCCAACGACTTCGGAGTCCGTCCTCCGTACTCCATCAATATATCGGATACTTGCAGCCACGTTTTTCCCCCCAGAGTTACCCCGACAATTGCCACAGCTATTACTGGCTTCCCCGTCTTTCGAGAAAATCCGGGGTAACTAATGTACGCTGTACGCAAGGAGTTGCTGGTTATGCAAGATAAGATCCAAGAAAACGTTACGGGACGGGATATGTATGTATGAATGGCAGGCATTTCCGGCTGGCCCCTGTTAGAATTTGGGCTATGAGGCATGGCATGCCTTCGATCTTTTAACTTCTGCCTTTGTCGTAGATAACTTGGTTAGTTAACGGTTAACTGCCTAGTAATAATGTCAACCAAGGCAAAAATGGAGGGAGAAAGCCGTTGAAACATTCCATCACACAACATCACGACCCTTTTTCCCCCAACCAACGCCCTCCCCCCTCCCCCCTCCCTCTCCCCGGGAGCCTGGAGGGGAGTGTGCTACCCTAGCTGATAAGTTTCTGCGGGGAAAGGTTATGACCAGGCGCTCGAGTCCATCCACCGTAGTTAAACTTGGTTACTTAGTTTCGTTGAGTTTAGTTAAGCGCTACTTAGTTAGCCCTCGCTTTGACAAATAGTTAATATTCGAAGCAGGCTTTGAAGGGACGACTCTCCCGTCCCCCCCCCCTGACAGGCAAACCTGACCCCATAGCTATATGTAGTTACCATTTTGTACCCTCGTGCCTTGTTTTGCAGATCAGATCCTCTGAACCCACTCAACTGAGTCACTCCCCTGTTCTTCTCCTATCTACTACGTATCTCCGATTTCCCCGAAAGCCCAATGATTATGCAGCGGCCACGCAACGCCCTTCCCCCCCTCCCAAGTGGCAGCTAACGAAATAGCCGAGGCGGGGCTAGCTACTAGTAGCTTGAATGCGCTGAATTTTAATTTGGCTGAGGTTGTGAGTCTGTGGCTCGTGAGTCGTGATTAGGGTTGACTGAAGCTGGTTTCTTCCAACAGAACCGACCTTGGAAGAAGGATCCTGTTATATTAGTATGTATCATTCCGGGGAAATTTCTCGATGAGAGTTTCAGGTACGGAACACTGCGGCGGCCTCGATTGTTGAATATATATCCGTAATCCGTATATATATATATTTAATTATTAATAATATAATATACATCTGGGATGCATGATCTACATTAATACGAGTGGTGGTAACCAGTAGCTGCGGACGATGTCGCGAGCCGCATAGCCCAGCCACCCCTATGGCATATGGCATAGCATATAGCCGCGAGTTATATATCTATATCTTTCTGATAAATGTCAATAACTATCCTATACTCTGTATATAGTTTAACAATGGATAGCAGCTAATTATCATCCATAGCCTGTATTTTTACCTTCTAAAAATTAAAAAATGTTCAAAGTCTGCTCATAGTCAAAAGGACCCCCTCAAGCGGGCTTCAGGAATCAGACGAAACCAACAAGAAAACTAGCGGATACCAGCAGCCAATCAGGCACTCGGCTACTTGGGCAGCGACATGCTCCAGTGGGCCACTGGACGCGTATGTAGGACATGAACATGAACATGAACATGGCGTTGTATATAGCTATACTGGAAGGAGAGTGTCGGTTACTCAGGAACTCTGAGGAAGAACCTGGAAGTATATTTCCCTCTCTCGCCTTCCGACGATTAATTAGTTATACTCCATACTCGATCCTCCCCGTAATTATAGTTCAAGTCCTGCTGGGTTGTGTGGGTTGTGGCGGGGAATTTTTTGCCCCAGACTGACCACAAGCCACGAGCATTAAATTAGTTATTTATTCAGGGCTAAAATAAAATCCCACCCCCACCAATGCACAAAAAACACAGGGATAAACTAAAATAAAATAAAAAGAACAAGCCTTACAATGGATAAGTTACTCAACCCAAAGCTAGCTAGCTAGATCATTCATCCATCCATCCTGTTCTCTCCGATTCTCGTGTTGGGCATATGCACGTCGTGGAAGAGACCCCGATTCAGTGTATATATGTATCCATATGTACTCCGGCACGCATGTATATAAGAGCAGAATCAACGGAGGGAAATTGACGAACATAAAATAAATTGGATTGAAAAATGGAAACAAGGTCAATCCGGGGGATTAGAAGTTGATAAATGTTTAAAAAAAACGTTCCCTGTCCCTGTCCATGCCTTAAAAACCCTCGCGCCAACGAATTCCTATTCCTAGCAGGAATAAATGAGATAATAAATAAGAAATAAAAATACAAATAAATAAATAAAAATATGTAGTTGCTCTTCTTTATGTTTGTTCTATCTCAAAATTCCGCCCCATTAGTTCCCAACCATTTATTTCCCCTCGCAGTTGTTGCCTTATTATTATCTTATATTATTATAGTTATATATATATATATATATATTATATTATACCTTTTCGCAATATTATAGTTAGGTACTGTAAATACCTAACTATTCATCGCTTCCCGTCCTCCTCCGACCGCCCATCGCCTTCACCACCACCACCACCACCACCACCACACATCATCTTCATCATCTTCTTCTCTCCGCCCCCTCACTCCCCCATCCCCTCCCTCTTGATGGAACATTGCCTCCGACAATGAGTAGCATCGCTTCCGACAACAGACCCGACCAGGCCATGGCTGGTGCTGAAGATACTGCTCTATCCAACCTGAGTCCCTCCACCAACAATGATGTCCCTTCACCAACCGCCGCAGCCTCTGCTCCCAAACAATCTGTGCCCTCAATGCAAACCCCGGGCCATCCTAGTTTCAGACGGTACGTGAAAATTCCCCCCATCCCCCCCCGTTTCTTCTTCCAAGTAATCGCAACGGATATCCATGTGGTGGTTTGGAGTTCAAATGGCGACAGTGCCAGGATAGAGAGAGAGAGGGAGGGAGAAGAGATAGAGAGAAAGAAGAAGAAAACGAAGGGAAAGAAAGGGCCAGCTGTATATATATAAATATATAAGATGATGATGATGATGATGATGATGATGATGATGAAATAGTTGACTGACTAGCAAATGGGGTAATCTAGACAACGAGCGTCGCGTGCTTGCGAGGTATGTTTCTTTTTTTCTCCCCTCTTCGATTCTCCGTTTATGTACGGAATTTACTGTGTGTTCTCCTGTCGTCGAAAAAGAAAAAGACGCGATGCGATAGGAGCTGTCGTTGCATTCATTCGTCTGTTCGTTCAACCTCGGCACCTCGGACTTAACGTTGAGGCCTTTGTATCTTATCGAGGTTCGAGGTTCGAGGTTGTTTGTTGCTTTGTTGCTGCGAGCTCTCGTCAATCCAGCCAACTTGCTCTGTTTTTATTTACGTTTTTTATATATTTACTCTTTACTGACTCGTGCGTCTACGGTCGCGGCGTTGATTACAGACATGTCATGCTCGAAAGGTTAGTTGATGACTTCCCCCCCCCGGAAAGAAATTTCTCATTCCACCTCTCGATACTCGCCACCTACATCAACTTCCATCCCACTTATGCGGGGGAGAGGTTGGTGATCGGCCTGCGGGTTTTCGAATTGCGGTTGCACACGGACGTGTGGCCAATCGCCCTCGCTGTCCCTTGTCCCTATTATGTGTGATCATGTGTCTGACATGTTTTCTCTCGTTGCATGTAGGTACGGTGTGACGCAGCAAGCCTAGGTGTACCATGCACCAATTGTGTAGCCTTCTCTATCGAATGCAAAATACCAACGCCAAAACGGAAGAAGAATCAGACAAAGGTATCCAAGGATGGGACCAGGTATGTGTTTCAGTGAGAGAGAGGCGGAGGGAATTTTCATTTATCACTCGAGTGGCGAAAATCCTGCGCAGTATCAATTTGCTAATCTGCTGTGTTTCTTAACGTCAAAGTAGCGATGAGCGAGCAGATACCAGGAGCGGAGCCAGCGGTGACAGCTCGAAGGGTCCTATCACCAAACCAGTAGAAGGAATGCCTGAGACCACCTTGACGGATGCCCAGGCTGCCCAGCAAGCTTCCCACAGCGCCTCCTATGCCCAGTTCATGAAACCAAAGTTCGCGCGCGCCCCTATCAAGGAAGCTGGAAGGGTAGCATACCTGGGAGAGTCGTCGAATCTTTCTCTACTCGTCCATGACCGCCATGGTACTACTGATGTTGTACATTATCCGCTACCGGAAGGGATAAGAGGTTCGCGCGCACGACTGACAGAGTTGGATAACTTGGAAATCGACATTCTGCACCAGAGGGGCGCATTCCTGCTCCCGCCCCGGGCACTGTGCGATGAACTTGTGGACGCCTACTTCAAATGGGTTGCGCCCGTTGTACCCATCATCAATCGAAGCCGTTTCATGCGCCGATATCGCGATCCTAAGAACCCGCCTTCTCTTCTTCTCCTACAAGCAGTTCTGCTAGCGGGATCGAGAGTCTGTACAAATCCTCAGTTGATGGATGCGAATGGATCGACTACACCCGCAGCAATGACTTTCTATAAGCGCGCAAAGGCCCTTTATGATGCTAATTATGAAGATGATCGTGTCACCATCGTGCAAGCGTTGGTTTTGATGGGCTGGTATTGGGAAGGTCCAGAGGGTACGAGTTGACGCTTCGCTCAGCTTGAATTGTGAATCGAATATCCTTGCTAACTGGGGCTTTTTTAGATGTTACCAAAAATGTTTTCTACTGGAGTAGAGTTGCTACTGTTGTTGCGCAGGGATCTGGGATGCATCGAAGGTTCGTCATGACATGAATTTACAGCCAGCCTCCTATATTATTGATCGTCCTCTTGCCCTACTGACATATTTTATTTTTGAACACAGTGTGGAGTCTTCCCAACTAAGCAGGCCAGACAAGCGGCTATGGAAACGGATATGGTGGACACTCTTCACGCGCGATCGATCCGTTGCCGTCGCCCTTGGGCGTCCTGTAAACATCAACACCGATGACTCCGACGTCGAGATGCTTACGGAGGACGACTTCATCGAGGACGAAGTCGATAACGCCGCTGAATACCCGCCCGATCCCATCCATGTCCAGTTTTTCCTCCAATATGTAAAACTCTGCGAGATCATGGGCCTCGTCTTGTCTCAGCAATATTCAGTCGCTTCGAAGTCGCGCCGTACAAATGCCATAGATCTAACGCATAGCGATATGGCGTTGGCTGATTGGCTGCAAAATTGTCCGAAGGAAGTCTACTGGGAAAGGCCTAGGCATCACTTTTGGTCCGCTTTGCTACATGCAAATTACTAGTATGAGTTTTCTTCTGCCAAAAGTGGAGGTGCAATGGGATATATTCGGTATGATATACTGATAGCTAACCTTTTCTTTGAAGCACAACATTATGTCTACTACATCGTGCACATATGCCCCCGGCAACGTCTATATCTGGAAACTATGGATCGGACGGGATGGCATACCCGTCCCGCACTATTGCTTTCCAAGCCGCCGCTATGATTACCTCCATTGTCGAAAATCTGCAAGCACATGGTGAACTCAAATTTACCCCAGCATTCATGTAAGTTTTAACGGCTGCTTGCCTTTTTTTATCTGTGTTACCTCGCACTCGACATTTTATTCCTAACCCTTTTTTTTAACCCCAAAACAGTGTATATAGCTTATTCTCCGCCCTAATCATGCATGTGTACCAAATGCGCTCATCCGTCCCGACGGTCGTCTCCACCAGCCAAGAACGAATCAACATATGCATGCAGGCCCTAAAAGACGTCTCGAAAGTCTGGCTCGTTGCAAAAATGGTGCACACGCTCTTCGAGTCTATCCTGGGCAACAAAGCCCTCGAAGAACGCCTCCAGAAAGCCGCCGGAAAGCGACATCAACGCGTACGACGTGACCACCCACACCCCACCACCGGTCCCGCAGCAACACGACGCCCCGCAGAAGCCTCCAAACGCAAATTCGATGACATGGAAATCAGCCTCCCCAACGGGCCCCCGGCCGCACAGGTCTCCTACGAGCGCTCCCGCCCGCAGACACCCGCCGTAACACCCTCCCGCGAAATGCCCCCGACCCCCATCGTCTCAACTATGGCCGCCCCACACGCCCAACAACCCGCACACGCATCCCCACACGCCCAACAACAACACCAACACCAACACCACCACCACCACCACCAACAACAACAACGGGGCATAACACATGACGCCTTCCTCGGCGCCCCCGGCAGTTCCGGCGGCAACACCCGCCCCACCTCCCCCTTCAACCCTTCCTTCAGCATCCCCGCCACGCCCCCGGATCTCTTCCTCGTCACCCGCAACTCCCCAAACATCTCCCAATCGCTCTGGGAAAACTTCCAACCCGACCAGCTCTTCCCCGACGGCACGAATATGTCGTACACGGGCTTCTCGCCCCCAGGCCCAGCCATAGATCCGCAGCTGCAGCCGCAAATGACACCACAACAGCAACAACAGCAGCAGGCATCCATGATGGGCGGCATCGGTGCTGCGGGGCTCAGTCCCACTCAACAACAACAGCATCACCAGCACCAGCAGCAGCAGTTACCCACGCGGGGACTGCGCGACAGTCCCACCATGGCCATGCATAATATGCATGGAATGGGTCAGGCGATGCAGCAGCAACAGCAGCAGCAGCAGCATCCGGGTGGAGGGGGGTGGCCATCCATGCAAGGGCTGGATGGCCACATGGCGTCTACGACGCTGGATACCTCTAGCCAGGATGATAATTGGAGTACGAGCTCGAGGGGCCAGATGCCGATTCCGCCGACGTTGAATGTGGAGGATTGGTATGTTATTTTTCTTTTCTTTTCTTCAACACCATTTTCATGCTTTTCTTTTCATGGGGGGGTGTGAATGTTTTGCTAATGTAGTTTTCTTCTCGATGTAGGTTCCAGTTCTTCGGGATTAATGCAGGTATGGGGGAGATGGGGGAGGGCTTGTGAAGTGACGAGTGTGAGTGAGCGAGTGAGGGGGGGAGCGAGGGAGGGAGGACATAAAAGTCGCTCATGTAGAGAAACATATGGGAGTCGATATATCAATATCAACCTATGTGATGTGATATGATATGATTCATTTAATATGGTTTCTTAGATTGATGGGTTTAACATATGCCCTGCGGAAGATTCTGTTATATATATTTATATATATCTGTATTATATTTACTTCTACGTGTATTTGTCACATATTATTTATTTACTACAAGGTTTTTTCTTTCATTTCTTTCATTGAGGCAGCATGCAGCGCACACAACGCGCTCAGCCCTAGCTAGCTTTGTAGTGTAGATATTTGATCCACTCTTCTTGTGTTTAATGTTTGGCAGGGGCATTTTCCATTTGTCAAAAGATAGCAAGTGCGATACTGATTGATCGATGACCCACAGCAATCATCAAAGTTCATATCTGTGATGGCGGACGCCTCATCAATTCAAGCCGTTGATGGGATTGGACGTGGGAATTGAACCGCCTATAGTTGTTGGATTGGTGGGGTGGCCTCCTACAGGGCAAAAAAGGGTTGAAATGGAAAAGCACAATGGGTACATACATAGATGTATGTAAAAGTTTAGCACAAGACGACAAATGGGCAAAATGGTTGTTAGCTCACGCGAACGGCAATTCTATGAATCACAATCACAACTTCCATTTCCAACTCCTATAATAGACCTTCTTCTGCCCGCCAGGCTAGCACTTAGTAGGCTAACCTCGATCGAACTGTCAAAGTTGCCGCAGTCATGAAGGCCTTGAGTACCGTCCGTCCTGGCTGGAGTTGCACAAGGGACGGGAGTGCTACCACCCTCGTTGATGACCTTGAGGACGACGGTAGTGTAATAATATGAGGCATTGCCATCATTTCCTTCGATGTGGAAACAGTCTTTGCCAGCAGCAGCCAGGGCGAGTCCGGCCAAGGACAAGATAGTTACCCCCCGTATGTTGAAGAACAGGAAGGGAGGGAGACTGAAAAGGTGTTTGGAGTCTAAAAGGACTTGTGTGTTAACAGCTAGCTGCTCGTTAGTGTGATGAATGAATTGATATGGGGCAAGAATATTTCAGCTCACCTGGGGTTTTTATCCTAAAGATAAATTGGATAAAAGCGGGGGGTTGGTAGTATTTGATTCTGCTTGCTTATTTATTGAAGTGTTTTTTACGTTTTCTTGAACTTCCAAGGTCATTAATAGTTAGAGACTGCTTTTACCAACCTCAACAAGATGTCTTTAGCATCAATGTCGCAATAACATGGGGCGCTGCAATGGCTGTGCTCAGCTGAGTTGATCTGAAGGAAGCTTTCCAATGAAATTCAGCTGGAGTAACTATCCAAGTGGATTAGAGGTGGAGGAGCTTTCCCCATGTCAGGGTTAGGAGGCCGATGAATATAGCGAACTGTAGGCATATATATGTTACTGTTCTCAATATTTATTTCTTGTTTCGCTGTATATCTAATCTTCTTTTTCTTTCTTTCTTTCTTTCTTTACCTCTAGAGTACAGGAGATGTTTTTATATAGATATGCTGACTAAGCAGCCCAACTGGCCAACAACGCCTCTAGGGCTCATCCACCGCGTTATCTATCAACTTCCTCACTCTTGACATCAACAACTAATAATAACTACCTGTTACATACCAACTTATCCACACGGTCTTCAACGAGATAGAGAAGAGAGGCCTGATACGCCGCCAGACACGCAACATCTCGATCCCATTGGAAGGATATCCCGTTCCTGGTGTGAATTCTACTGTGTCGATTCCTCCCTTCCAACTTCCAAGCCAACGGCTAGACTAACTACGCAATTCCCGCTTGGCAACCAGCCAACCCTGACGCTTCCAAGGTTATTAAAAATAAACGGAGACAGGGCTGGGTTGGCCAGTTGGAATTTGGGGCTTGAGGCTACGTACATTACTTTCTGACATACCGATCCATCCATCTGCGAGGGACGCTGTACCCAACAAGCAAATGGTCCGATTATCCGAGTTTTGATCTTTGCGCGTCCCCTTCCCAACCTACCGTTGGATATCGGGAATTTATCATAAGATATCGTTTTGAAATCGTCCTTAATAATATAACTCGCAGCCGGGAGCAAACCTCTCGATCGATCGGTCAATAAACAGATGTCCTTCCAGTGCCGCATGGTCTTCGATGATACCCCGCTGAGCTTACACCCCGAGACGCCGGCCATTGATTCGTTTTCGGTCTCAGGCCCATTGAAATGTTCTCTAAGGGAGGCGGACATTCACCGAACTAAAGAAACAGAAGGAAAGAGCTATTAGCTTTCTTTTCTATTTTATTAAATTTCTTGTGGAAAAAAGGGATTCCGACAAAGTCATTTCAATTTGGAAGGAAAGACAGCAGGAAGAAGACTGAGGGAGCAACAAGATAAGGAATGACCAGCAATACCAACCAGGCCGATGTCTTCAATTCCTCAACCTCCAGCCGAACCCCGAGTGCGAACCCCTCCTCTGGTGTCCGCCCACGTAATCGACGCTTGATCTCCCTTGTCGACGACGACGGCGACGTCTCAGGAACAACAACGATAGACCAAGTTACGGGACCAAGTTCTGATAATATCCTGTCCTCGAATTCTCTGTTAACACTCCCCGCACCCCGTTCTCGTGCCGGTACCCCATCTCCCACCCCAAGCAGACATCCATCCCGTCCACCCACAGGTTCATTGAATAGAGACCGCCCATCGAGTGAGGCGAGGTTGGGAAATGGATGGACAGATACTCGACAAAATAAGCCGACGAGCCCGTTTGTAGCGGAGTTTTTGGAATCGTCGTGGTCTTCCTTACAAGGGCTGGCGTCGACTGTGTTGGGGAACGAGGATATCTTGGGAATCGTGAAGCCGTCCACATCAAGGCCTGGCGGACACCAGCACCGACGCAAGCCGTCAAGAGCGAACTTCGTCCAGGATGCAAGAAGTGGCCCGTCGTCATGGGGCCCGGCAAACTTCTTTAGTAAACAGTTAAGCTCGACTTCGGGTTCGGGCTCGAAAGAAGACAGGCAGTCGATGATACAAGCGCAGAGAAGACAAGCTCTCCTCCAAGCTAATGGAGATGTGACGCCGGATAGTCAGGGGAATTACAAACGAAGAGATTCTGGCGATGCTCCGCGGGGATCTTCAGCTCCACCACCGGAACAGGACGATTCGGATGCCTTGGTGTACGTGCATCATGTACAGAAGAATGACACCATCACGGGTGTCTCAATCAGATATGGCTGCCAGCCAACGGTTATGAGGAAAGCGAATGGCTTCTGGCCCAGTGATAGTATACAAGCGAGGAAGACTGTTCTTCTTCCTGTTGAAGCTTGTACGCTGAAAGGGCGTCGATTGCCCGAGATGGAAGAGCATGTTGATTTTTTTGAGGACTTAAATAGTAGTTCGGAGGACCCGTTTACGGATCATACATCACTAGTGCCAGATTCCACGTCCTCCGCATTTGGATACGGAGACTCTAGTTTACGAGGTCAGTATGCCGGATCAGCTACCTCGTCAATATCAGGCAAGACACCGAAGCAAGCGCCGCCGTGGAAACATGAATGCTGGGTACAAATTGACGGATTCCCAGAAGCGGTCGAAATCGGCCGCGTGCCACGCAAAACTTTAGGATTTTTCCCCCGAGCAAGGCGAAAATCCCTAGCCCAGCTGCCAACCCCTTATTCCGATTTAGAAGATCCCCCACACCCCCTCTCTCAAGAACAAACGCACGATACCAACCCTACAAACCCCACCACCTCCTCCTCCATAACTTCTTCCCCATTCCTTGCTCCCTCATCATCCTCCCGCACCCGCGATCGTTCTATATCCAGCTCAAAACCCCTCTCCAACCCGCACGTCCGCCGACATCGCAGCAGCTTCACACTCTCGGGCCCCGGCGGCGTAGGAACTCTCGGTCGCAACGTAAAGGCCCCCGGCCCTGCCGAAGATAAACTCAACCAATTCATAAACACGCATCTGCCTCAACTAGCCATCCCACCGCCGCCGCCGCCGCCGCCTCCACTCCCATCATCGTCATCAGCTAGCTACTATTCGCGCGCCTCTATAGAGTCCACATCAACCATCGTCTCCAACACGTCGTCTACGGGCCTCGAGAACGTCGGCGGCGCCATTGAAGGCTGGGTGCGCAAGATGGCCCGCAGTGCCAAGGCTGGTGTTACGGAGTTACAGCAGCAGGGCGGTCATTTGGGTATTGGCGGTATGGGCGATCTGATCGAATTGGCCGATACGCCAGATGGGAAGGGCAGTCCTAGTCGTGCTGGTGACGGTGCGGGTATGGCCTCGTCGACGATAATTGGGAGGGGACGTGATGTTAATCGCAGCCCTACTCGTGTTTCGTCTGGATCTGGATCTACCATCGGGGCGTTGGGGTCCAGAGACGGTGGTAGTGGTAGTGTACGAGGTAGGAGGAAGAAAGGGGACTGAGCTGCAAACGTGGACGTGGAGTGTGTTTTGTTTCTGAATTTTAATTTTGACGGGGTGTGTTGGTGGTGTAAAGTTTCCCTGTTTAAAAAAAAAAGACACTGAAAGACTTATCGCCGTTGTCTTCTTCATAATCGTGTATTTTTCTCCATTTGTCTGTGTGATTTACATATTGTCCCTTTTTCTTCCTTAAATCCTTTTCATGGCATTTGTTGCATACGCGATACAGAATGTCCCACTTCATTCGTCGTCATCCTCTTTAAAATTTCTTTTGTTTTTGGTCAACACATATGTACTCTTTCACCCATCTCGCCCTTTTGCATGTTGATGTTCATTTTTCATTTTTCGGGTGGTAACATCATTTATTTACCAGCTCTTTTGTCCCTATTTGAAGTCATTTGTTTCTTCTTTCCTTTTATTTTATTTTTACATACCCATAGTTACAGCGTCTGAAATCCTCGGCACCGTTTACTGCTCATATGTACTATACATTATACATAAACACGTCCATACGTACATAAATCATGTCACCGTCACCGTTATAAAATAATGTTGATATTGCAATCTCAGTTACATTTTACTTTTTTTGCAAAGCTTCTTTTTATTCCAAGATCTTGAGAAGAAGTTCAAATATGCTTGGTTATACGAGAATCATCGAATGCAACAGAAGAAAAGGAATGAAATTGCGACATCCCGTCTTAATCTTTCCAGGTTGACATTACTTGGAAACTTGAGGTTAAGACCGGCCTGTGAGCAAGGCAACTGCAGCTCTACACTTCACAGAGCTTCCATTAGCCGAGTGCTGCGTCGTTGTTTAATTAAGGTTGGGGAATAGCCGTTATATAGCTTGTTAAGCGCTTGATAAGCGCTGGCTCCCATATCTTGATACTCCTAGCAGTGGTAATGTAACTCTCACTTAGACTACCCGGTCGGTGCACCTGGGCAGTTCGAATTATATTTTGTTGAAGCGCGTTGGTCTGGCGCCATCGCCTCTCAGGGAAACGGAATCGACTTCACGCTTATGCATTGTATATTAAAACTAGTCCGTAGAAGAAGGCTAAATCTCCTTCCCCCACACAGAGATGGCAAAGATATGGTGGAATTGGGGGCTTAACTTCTCTTGACTTTGCTATTCCCACACAAAATTATCACGTAGCAAAGGAGCCCCTTTTTGGGGATTTATATACCAGTAGGACACAGACGCAAATATTTGTTTCACGGTTGTTTTATAACAATAAGAAATGTGTACGGCTACATTTTCAATTACTGCACAATTTCCATCTTCCTAAAGGATAGCCTTCTACAAATCCACTATGTATTAGCCGGCCGTAATGTCATCATAGAAGAATAACGTAGAGGCATTTTACAGGAATCGAGATGTAAAAGAGTATGAGTATTAAAGAAGACTATGGACATTACATACATACAAGGCCACCTACAGCGAGCGACGAATACTTTTCAACTCTGAGGCCACTCGCAGACTCTCATGGTGAGACTAGCACTGTTGGCCATCCCGAAGCCTCCAAGGGAAACCCAGTGGCAAGTGTCAACAATATTAAGGCCATCAAGATAACACTCATGAGAGCTCGAGAAACTTCCAATATGCCCAATAGACATCACTGCCGCGTTATTATAGGAATACTGCTTAAAAGTATTGCATTTCATTTCTTCATTGCAACAGCCCGACAGTATGCAAGAACAGAGTCAAGTGTGTCTCACCGACTCGTACAATGTTGTAAATTCCGAGTCCATAACATTCAGTCCCGAGTGTCTCAGAGTCAAAGCTGAGAAGTATGAGAAATGCAGGGGTTGAGATTGAATTACATGTTACGATGGATAGAAGGGCTAACAGAGTGAGAAAATGTTGTTTTCTATATATAGATATTTCAAAATGTCAATAAATAGTTAACCTCAAAACTACGAGGTACAGCATAACTAGTTCAGTAGATACATACCTAGGTACTAGCTGTAACATCAAGCACACATTCCCTATACATTCCCTATACATTACTTTTGTACTGTACTATTCAACTCGCTTAAAAGATTTCCGATACTGAACTACTATGTCAAGGGTAGAAGATTATGATTAGGATTCGAAGGCTACGATTAAGGGGTTAGGTTAAAACGTGGTTAGATTTAGCTAGGGTGCTAGGATTTGGGAATATCAGAAAAAGTCACAGTAAGTAAATGAGAAGAATGTTTTAGAAACCACGAGAGAGGTTGGCGGAAAAGAGGTTTCAGGCCACAAACATGTATGTACATGTACTTGTACATTACATACAGTACCTTTTGGGCAGAAACAACAAATTGGGCACAACAAAACCACCGGTTCATTCAACTCCACAGAAAAAAAGCCCCTCATTCAGGCTCTGGTATAGCCTGTAGGTTTCAAGACTTCTCCGCCGCTTTCTGCCGCCTGTACTCTTCCATCAGCGGCATAAAAACCTTTTGCCGCGCGAGGCTCTCTTCCGGCCACTCCTGCTCGATGTTATAAAACTCCTCGTGCACACGCACATTATCCGGAAGAGTAAACCAGGGGGCCTTGGAGGTGGTATAGATATGAACATCCGGCGAGACCATGGACGGCTGATCGAGCGTACCTGCGCGGATAAATCGTATAATTGGGCCGCCACCGTAGCTGCTCCAGACGGCGACCTGGCACGTTTTGCACCTGGAGACCTGCTGGCCGAATCCGCTCTCTGAGGGGGTGTCGATGACTTCAGGCTCATTTTCTTGCAGGAGTGTGACGCGGTCAGCTTCGATGAGCATGTTTATGGCGAAGGCGGAGCCGGTTTCTCGTTGGCACCCTGGAGATTTGGTTTAGTTTGGGGAATTAAGAAGGGGTTGTGGGTAGGTACTAATAATGTATGATGATGATTTGGTTTCTTACGTACATTTGCAGTGGCAGCAGTGGACAAATAGAGGTGCGGTTTGTATTTGGTATCTGATTGCTTTGCATGCGCATCCCCCCTCGAGGGGATACTGGGCTTCTGATGAAAGCATGGTTTTTCTCACATTCGCAAGTTAAATGATATTGGGAGAGACGTCTCGACCAAAACCAGTGACTCTAGCAAGTAGTGTCTGCGGCGCGTCCTTGAACGCGGCAGGCGGGACATACGCTTTATTTATACCGTCAAGCCATTGTCATTGACCCCGCAATTCGTAAGGCTTTGTAACGTCAAAACGTCGCCTTCAGATGCCTGCTAGTTTGCTTTCGGGTTTATTGGAGACGTCTACCCCGTACGCCTAACTATTTTCTGACACCCATCTTGTTATTCACGGATTGAACTGCCAGCTCTCCGTAAATGGGATGAAATACGAGATGAATTAGGGCTAGGGCTCGGAAGGGTTATATAATAGTTGAAGGGCGAACATAGTTCAAAAACTAGGCCCACTTCTTTGGACCCACATTCAACTTACCTAGGTACACTCAACGCTCACACTACATATGTAACTACCTGAACTTCACACCACTCTCAACACCCTCAACACCAGAGTTAGAGTAGGTTAGAGTTAGGTTAGATTAGGATTAGGGGCCTGAGAAATGTGAAAAAATCATCTCTAATAAGAAGTGTAGATAGATGTGTGAGATATTAGTATGTGTGAATGATGTGTGGGTAACTTTGCATCACATTCAACTGTACGCCCAAAGCTCAGCTGCAAGACCAGCATTGTATATAATTACGTAAGCAGTAAGTATTACACACTAAGAACTGCTCCAATAGCTCAGCGGTTAGAGCGTGCGATTGCAGATCGCAATGTCCCTTGTTCGAATCAGGGTTGGAGCTGAACTTATTATCTTCTATTTGAAGTTTCTTTTTTTTCTCGCTTTTCTTTTCTCTATCAGCCTCGCTCAACAATTTTTTTTCATATTCTTTTCATTCTTTTTCGTTCTATTAGATGTTTTATGTTTATCTGCTTCTTGCTGCGTCATTGTACTGTACGTTGGACGTATCTATTTATTTACCGAGGTCCTATATATATATCTATCTACAGTCCCCATTAGAGTGCTCCCTTCTCGATTTTTTCAACAACCCAAATTGTTCTAATTCATATTCTAACCACATCACAGACCCTCCTCTGCCGATTTACAATCAGCCGTAACTGTTTGCCCTTCCACGAGCTGTCGTCAGCCAAGCCAAGTTGCGCCCCGGATTCTTGCCTGGGTGCGAAAACGCCTTTGCGAAGAGTTGGCGTGAAGAGTTCGTACGAGGGGTAGTCTAAAAATGATGATAATAATAACATTAGGTGTGCACGTCAGCTGGTATATCCCGGCATAACAGTTGGTAGTATTTTGGATAGGTAATGTGTGGCTGGAAAATATATGAAAGTAGAAAGTCGGTGTGCGTTGGGAAAACATACAGCCATCCACAAATTTATTGACCTGCTCGATTGTCATTCCGGCGCCCTTGGTGGCAAGAAGGTTGCGCTCTTGCTCCTGGCGCCAGTCGTAGACGAAATGGGTGTCCTCAGCATCACTATTCAGCGACTAGGGTTAGCTATTATCGGTGGAGGGAGGCCGTTAGGGATGTATGCGGACATCTACATACATATGTATGAATGCATCCAGCTGGCTAGGTTTCAGTGTATATCAGTTAGCGTATGAAAATTACAAGCTTGGTCGAAGCAGAGGGAGGTAATATAACTCACCCAGTAAAAGAATCATAACCCCTCAACGCCTCATTGATAACTTTCACATCTTCAAACTTCACATGTCCCAACCGCCCCTTATACCCCCCCGGATCCCTCATCCGCAACTGCACAGCTTCCTCCCAAACTCTGCGTATTTCCTCCTCCGGCCGCGCTCGAAACCCCACGCACCAGCCCTCGAATATCACCACTTTAACCCGTCCCTGGCCCGCTGAAGAAGTGTCATTGACGATCTCCCATTCACTTTCAGGTAGACGATCGCCCTGGCCGTTATATGCTGATTTATCATATGCGGGTATCTTGGTGGGTAGGCCCTGGCGGAGGGAATTGAAGACTTGGCGGCCGAGTGGGATATCGTGGGTGGAGGGTTGGCCGCGGTGTTGGAGGAGTGGGTTTGAAGGATGAGAGGCTGCTAAGTGTTGTTGATCGGTATGGTTGAGGTAGATGTCGTCGAGGGAGAAGGTTATCGTAGGGAGATTGTAAGGTGGGGAGGAGAGGGTTGAGCGGAGGATGGTGACCTAATATGTTTCCCCGGGCCGATTCGAGAAGTCTGTTAGTGACCATGTTGTCGTGATTTGACGGTGATTTGTGTAGGTAGGTTTAGCCTTTGATGAGTCTTGTTCTTCTTTTTCAATGGCGTCCATTATTTCCAAGAGTACTAGTATGCAATTAAATGAGGATATGATAATAACACTACCTTACCAGCACTGTCTTCCCCGCACCCTGGACGCCATTGAGTCCGACAAAGAAAGGCGGAGGGCTCGAGTCTCCGGCATGTTTTTGCTCGTGTATTTTCAATTGCTCCAGGAGAAATGGAATGCAGTATTGAGACTTGTCATCAAGTATTCCAGCCATTATTTCGTATGTTATACTGCTCATCTAGATAGGTTAGTATATGCAGCGTATACCGAGGCTGGCCGATTACATAGTTTCCCGATGGGGGAAAATCTGGGGAGCTTAAGAGTGTTCGGTTAGTATTCTCAAATAAGTTAGCTAAAAACCTTAATGAAACTTCGAGAAGTTCCATTAGTAGCACGTGATAAGGAGCATGACATCATCAAGATTGGATTTACTGACTATCTTACTGCTAGGCATATATTCTGTTCTCTCTCTCTGTACGGAGTATTTACTTTGGAGGATGGAAAGTTGAAATATGTACTATACTCGTGCCTGGGATTATCAAAGCAATTTCCGAGACCCAACTAATAAGTGTTCCTCGGAACGGCCGGAGTATGTGCAGTTCTGAGTGTGAGCAATGGCGCATGAAGGTTGATGGAAATTCACATGCTAGATGAGAAAACGTGAAAAAGAGCTGCAGCCAATCATCCATGGATACAGGAGAAGGCGTTGTCTGATGGATATTAGTCATCCAAATAGCCCCGTATAATTTACATTTGCCCGATGATACCGTAAAATCTCGTAAAATCTCGTATTATACAGCTAAAGTTTGACAAATGCGTGAATTATGATGTATATTACGGTATTACTACGCCACCCTGACCCCCGCTTCGATACCGGACCAATAGTTGTTGCTCTCCGGCTGAAGACATCTGGGTAGCTTTCTTGTAGCCTGTAAGCCGAGGTCCATACAAGCCGAATCTCCAACCTCGTTCGTACTTACATCTTCAAACATAGAAACAATTTCCAACTCTTCTCCTTTCTCTCTCTCTCTCTTCTTTTCACCTCCGCCTGGCTTATGAGCATTGCATTCTCCTTATAACCCAGCAATAACCCTCCCCCATTTGCCCCGAAGTTTCTTTCTTTACTCCCCATTCCCCAATCCTTCTCTCTCACATAGGCTTCCGGGCCCTCCTATTCAAAATATGTCGGAACTTCGCTTCGATAACCAGACCGTTGTCGTCACCGGTGCTGGCGGCGGTCTAGGGAAAGCATATGCTATTTTCTTTGGCAAACGGGGCGCCAACGTCGTCGTCAATGATTTGGGTGTATCACACCGCGGTGAGGGCGCTTCGTCCAAGGTATGTCTTTCGTAAAATAAAAAATATAAAAGAAAACCATGGCTAGCTTTACCTCTTTACCTCTTGGAAATCATCTAATAGTGTTGCAGGCCGCCGATGTCGTTGTAGACGAGATTAAAGCTGCTGGCGGTAAAGCCGTAGCTAACTACGACAGCGTCGAGTATGGCGATAGAATCATCGACACTGCCATCAAGGCATTCGGCCGCGTTGATATCCTGATTAACAACGCCGGTATTCTACGGGATATCAGTTTTAAGAATATGAAAGATCTCGACTGGGATTTGATTGATAAGGTCCACGTCTATGGTTCTTACAAGGTACGACGATTTGTTGCCAGGAGCTCTAGACATGGCAATTGGCGGTTTTAAGACGAATAAGCTCTAATATTTTGCGGGGGAATATAGTGCGCAAGAGCTGCCTGGCCATACTTCCGGAAACAGAAATTCGGACGAGTTATTAACACTTCGTCGTCTGCTGGTCTGTTTGGAAGTTTTGGACAAACTAACTACTCTGGTTTGTAATCCTGGAGACGAAGGGCTCTTTTTGTTGTAATACCCATACTAACAGGTTTACGTAGCTGCCAAACTGGCCATGGTTGGCTTTACCGAGACTCTGGCGAAGGAGGGCGCGAAATATAACATCATGGCCAACGTTATTGCGCCAATTGGTATGTGGGACCCTTGGTTTTCACATGTTAATCTACGTAATCCCGCTAACGAATAGCAGCTGCCAGCCGTATGACTGAAACAGTCATGCCTCCAGATGTATTGGAGCACCTTAAGCCCGATTGGATTGTGCCTCTGGTCGCCGTTCTTGTTCACTCCTCCAATACCTCTGAATCCGGTGGTATTTTTGAAGCTGGTGCTGGCCACATGGCTAAGCTGAGATGGGAGCGTGCCAAGGGTGCTTTGTTGAAAACGGACGATACTCTGACGCCCCAAGCCATTCTAGCTAAGTGGAACGATGTCAAGGACTTCTCAGAGCCAAGCTACCCCACTGGAGCTGCGAGCTTCCTAGAGCTCTTGGAACGAGCACAGACTGTGCCCAGCGCCCCCGCGGGTGAGAACTTAGATTTCACTGGCAAGGTTGCGCTCATCACTGGTGCGGGAGCTGGCTTGGGCAGAGCCTATGCTCTGCTCTTTGCTAAGCTTGGAGCTTCTGTCGTTGTCAATGACCTTGTTGACCCAGAGCCCGTTGTTCAGGAGATCAGAAAGCTCGGAGGCAAGGCTGTTGGCTCTAAGGCATCTGTTGAAGACGGTGAGGCCGTTGTTAAGCCTGCGATTGACGCATTCGGCCGCATTGACATCCTGGTTAACAATGCCGGTATTCTCCGTGACAAAGCATTCACCAACATGGATGACAACATGTGGAACACTATCATGAATGTCCACCTTAAAGGCACATACAAGGTCACCAAGGCTGCATGGCCTTATTTCTTGAAACAGAAGTACGGCCGTATTGTTAACACATCCAGCACCAGCGGTATCTACGGAAACTTTGGACAGGCTAACTATGCTGCTGCTGTAAGTTTTTTTTTTTTTCATTTTCATTTTCATTTTCATTCTTTCGTTTCTAAGTAATGTAATGGGGCAACCATCGCTGACAACAACAGAAACTCGGCATTCTAGGATTCTCTCGTGCCTTGGCCCTCGAGGGAGCCAAGTACAACATCTTCGTCAACACCATTGCTCCAAATGCTGGTACCGCACTGACCCGGACTGTCCTGCCGGAAGAGCTCGTTCAGGCCTTCAAGCCAGAATACGTTGCGCCAATGGTTGCTCTTCTCTGCTCCGACAAGCTGCCCGAGCCAACCAAGGGCTTGTACGAGTGTGGAAGTGGTTGGTTTGCCAAGACCAGGTGGCAGCGCACTCGTGGACATGGATTCCATGTTGACATTCAGCTCACCCCTGAAGCCGTCCTTTCCCAATGGGAAAAGATTGTCACATTCGACGAGCATTCCGATCACCCTGAAGACGGCCAGGCTGGCGTGAAGAGCATCATGGCAAACATGAGCAATGTCAGCGGGGGCAAGAAGGAGGAGGGATCCAAGGGCGACCAGCAGATCTTGAAGGCCATCGAAACTGCCAAGAACACGAAAGCCGAGGGCTCTCCCTTCGACTACGCCGATAAGGATGTTATCCTTTACAACATCTCTCTCGGTGCCAAGCGCACTGATCTACAGTTCGTCTACGAGAACAGCTCCGACTTCCAGGCGCTCCCGACCTTTGGTGTCGTCCCTTGGTTCACCACTGCCACCCCCTGGGACGTCGCTGACATCGTCTCCAACTACTCCCCGATGATGCTCCTCCACGGCGAGCAGTATCTCGAGCTCCGCAAATTCCCCATCCCCACCGCCGCCAAGACCATCACCATCCCCACCCTCATCGACGTGGTTGACAAGGGCAACGCCGCCCTCGTCGTGACCGGCTACACCACCAAGGACGCGCGAACCGGCGAGGACCTCTTCTACAACGAGTCGACCATGTTCATTCGCGGAAGTGGCGGCTTCGGCGGATCCCCCAAGCCCACCGCCCGCCGTGCAAAGGCCGCCACGGCCGCCTATAAGCCGCCCCAGCGCCAGCCCGACGCCGTCATAGAGGAGAAGACCTCCGACGACCAAGCTGCCCTCTACCGTCTAAACGGCGACTACAACCCCCTCCACATCGACCCTGACTTTGCTAAAGTCGGCGGATTCAAGGCTCCCATCCTCCACGGCCTCTGCTCGTTCGGCATCGCTGGCAAGCACGTGTTCAAGACGTTCGGTGCCTTCAAGAGCATCAAGGTTCGGTTTGCCGGGGTTGTGATCCCAGGCCAGACGCTGAAGACCGAGATGTGGAAGGAGAATGGCGTCGTTGCGTTCCAGGTTACTGTTGTGGAGACTGGCAAGCTTGCCATTGCTGGAGCTGGTGTTGAGCTCGCCTCGACTGGCTCGAAGCTGTAAAGCGGGGTGGATGTACGGAAAACGAAAATGAGTTTGATGAGATAAAAGCTCTTTTTGTTCTTTCTTTATCTAACTACCTAGTCTTGTAGTTTTTTTCTCTCTTTATACTATATAAGACTTGCACAGCATTTTTTTTCTTTTCTTGTTTTGTTCTGGCACTTTGTATGTATTTATTTAGGTTCACGTTTAGGGACTTCTCTTTTCTTTTCTGTTCTATGTTCTTTGTGACATTATATATTATATATATATATATATATAAACATACACGTATCACTGCTCACTCTTATATAAAATGGTTCTAGACTTCCTTGCCAACCCTGGACGGGTTGTTCTAGACCCTTAGTTGACTTCGCCCTGAGCCGTAGATACTAGACCCTTGTGCAGATAAAGAAGCCAAGTAAAAAGTAGTTATTATTAGAAGAACTTCTTTTGTAGTATTATTTTATCTAATATTTTTCTATTTGATTGAAGTTATTCAACTTCATGTTTTGCCCCCTGCAGAGTTGTTCAATATAAAGCATACATATTAATAAGAGTGGGTAGGTAGCGGGCACCCTGCCCTGTCTCACTTTCCCATCTGACCATCACCAACTCCATCTCCAACTCCATCTCCAACTCCACTCCGCCCACGCCCAAACCTCACCTATTAAACCACGCCTACGATTATGACACTAACTTAACAGGCACAGTTACATCATTCAACGATCTCAGGTCCCATCTGCTGTACCTTGACTTCTCCCACGCGGTATTTAACCCCAACCCCGCGATCGCCAGGTTGACGACAAGGGCCACCCCCCAAAGCGAAAAGCGAAAGCGAAAGCGATATTACAAAGAAAAATATACATATCTAAAAGGAACAGGGAAAGCTCTGCAAGTTCCTCGAGAACAAGCTCCCTACCCTCTATTTTTTGAACCATGTAGCTATCCCCAACCATGGTGCTCTCCCTGGCCCTCCCAACCTTTTATTCTAGAGCCTCTCCTCCTGCCCAGAGCAAGAGTACCGCTTCAAGATCTACCGAATCCAGCGCCGCATCCTCTGCAGATGGCTCCTCCGCCTCTGGAAGCAGGCTGTCCCCTACCTCGAAATCCCCCTCGTCTTCGCCATCAACAACATCCAGCGAAGCACCAACGCCAACAACAACAGCAGCACCATCTGCCGCCGCCGGCCCATCCACAATCGCCGAAGCCCTGCGCGGGAACCCATTCGGCATAGTCTCACGAACAAAAGCACCTAGCGATGTCGTGGCTAGCGAAAAGATCGAAGAGGAAAAAGAGTGTGAGCGTGAGCGGGATCGTCGCGAACTCAATGATGCGCTGGCTACGTTGACACAACTATTTCCAGACGTGAAGATTGAGGTCTTTCGCGAATTGCTGGTTAGATTTGATGGGAAGAGTAGACTGCATGTCTGCGTAGAGCAGCTTTTGAGATATAGGGCTGAATGGGTCAAAGGGAGGTGGAATGTACCGGAACCGGATGCTAAGGCTGCTGGTGGTGGTGGTGAAACGACGGGCCGAGGTGCCATTGCTGTAGAAGGGAATGGGGATTCTCAGGGAAGAAGGACGAGATGGATACCGCACGAAGAGCTTTTTCAGAGCGAGGAATATAAGGCTGCGGTCAAATCGACGCTGTCTCTGGAATTCCGCGCTTTGAGTAGAAGTGCTATCGACGCGGTGTTGGCGGAGGTTAATTTCTCGTACACCCGTGCCCGCCCGACGTTGCGAGAGTTATCTCGCAAGAGCTGGCGGGCGACATTTGGGAGTATGTTTCCGTTCAGGAGGAAGAAGGAGAAGGATGATCACCCGCTCTTGGTTTGGCAGAGATTGTCTGATGGGGAGCTTGTTCCCCGGCTGAAAGAAACTGGCTGTTCGGAACTTGATAGGGAGTTGCATGATGCATTTTTGGCGCCATTACTGGCTCATAGAAAGGAAGAGCAGGAAGCTAAGGGCCTCAAGCTCGCGGAAGAACTTAATCAAGCTGAGGCGGAGGCCGTGAAAGCTCTTTACGAGTGCGATTGCTGTTTGTCAGACGTTACTTTTGAGCAGATATCAACTTGCTCGGTCAACTCGCATATTATTTGTTTCCATTGCATCCAGCGGACTACCCATGAAGCTCTCTTTGGCCAAGGCTGGGGCAAGTCCATTGACCATGAAAAGTCAACGCTACGATGCCTGGCACCTATCACGGAAGGTACTTGTGAGGGCGCTCTGGATCCGATGATTGTGAAACGAGCGATTCTAGCCGAAAAGGCCGGGGCGGAAACATATCAGAAATTCGAAGATCGACTAGCTTCGGAATGTCTTTTGAAATCTCAGCTTAAATTGATCCGTTGCCCGTTGTGTTCATATGCGGAGGTTGATCCCGTTTACCACCCAACGGCAAAAGGGGTTACCTGGCGCTTCCGGCGGGGAAACCTCATCCCGACAATCATTACAACAATATTTCTTCTCGACTTGATACCCCTTCTCATTCTTCCAGTTCTATACTTTCTCCTATTCTGCCCGTCAAAGATATCCACAATCTTGTCTGCCTCGCTGCGGAACATCTGCCTCAAAACTCGCCCGCAGCGATTTACCTGTTCTAACCCTTCCTGCCGTTCTGATAGCTGTATTACATGCCACAAGCCATGGCAAGATCCCCACCGCTGCCATGAGCCTCTCCTTCAATCTCTCCGAACAACCGTCGAAGCCGCCCGCACTGCCGCTATCAAACGGACTTGCCCACGTTGTGGCCTCTCCTTCGTCAAATCGTCCGGCTGCAACAAACTCACCTGTGTATGTGGGTACTCCATGTGTTATATATGCCGCAAAGCCCTGGGTCCGCCGCTTAGAGTAGCCGGCGCCCACAATATCCTAGCCATCCGCCAACCGCAACAACCAGCACGACCTCAAAATCGGCGACTGCGCCATGATTTACATCAAAACAATGTAGAAAACGCGCCCTTCGGTGACCATGATCTAAACGGGAACTTAATAATGAACGTACCGGACGGCGACGACGACGACGACGACGCCAACGACTACTCAGACGATGATGATATGGATAACATCATCAACAACAACAACAACACCGCTCCAGCGGAAGACGAAGAGCCAGAGGGCTACAAACACTTCTGCGAACATTTCCGCATTAACCCCGGCTCCCGGTGTACCGAATGCAACAAATGCGACCTCTACCTCACTGAAGATGAAGAAGCCGTCGCGCGGCGCGCGGGTGAAAGGGCAGAGCGCCAGTGGCGCATTCGACAGGGTCTGCTTAATTCCTCTTCCTCTTCCTCATCGTCCCCCTCTCCCGGCGCCACATTACCCAGCGATGCCCTTGCGAAACTCTACGATATGCCTACAGGTGGTGGTAGGGGTGGTGCGCCGCACTACCGCGCGTATAGAGGCCCTGCTGCTGGGCCGTGGGATTGGAATTGGCAGCTCGACGGGGCGGATTGGAGGGACCAGTGGAGGTTTTGGATGCGGGATATTTGGCGGGATGGACGGTGGAAGGGGGAGGGGCAGTTAATAGTTGATAGGTTGGTGGAGAAGGTAGTTGTTGTTGATTTTTAGGGAGGGGTTTGTTTTTGTGTTTTCTTTCTCTCCTTCTCTCTTTTTTTTCCTTCTTTTTTCTTTCAAATGATGTCTTATACTACGCTGTGCCCTTTCCCTTCCTTTTTCTTTTTCTTTTCCTTTTCTTCAGGGGGGTTGGTTTGCTTTTCACTCCCTATATAGTCTGGAGTACTCGGGGATATTGGGTCGGGTTGATATGGGATGGAAGGAGGTGTAATTATGAAACTGGGCATAATTGATTTCTACTAATACCTTTCTCCTCTGTATTTTGAATTCATCAGATTACTTTTACTTCTAACTTTTACTCCAATGTATTATCCATATACCCCCTGAATAAATGAACCTTGGAATATGAGGGCAACAAAAGGATATCACGTGATATCAAATATGGGATGTGTACGTAATTGAGGACAACAACCTTGGAACCCTAACTGTCTCCCAGCTTCAGCAAGGCAACGGCAATACATCTATAGTGAAAACCTACATCTTGACCAACATTTACCTTACCGACACTCATTAACTATCCGGTCGACTAGCTTCGGAAAACGAACATTGGCAGCGGAACGCTCCTCCTTAGGCGTTATAACATATACGATCAGCCAACAAAGAAGCGGGAGGAAATAGTCGTACTGCCAGAACATTGCTCCAAGCTCGGGCTCGAAATTACCCTTAATTGTTTTACGAAGAAGGGAAAGGGGGGCATGCAATAAAGATATTTTTGCTCTGGTGGAGAGTGTCTGAATATACGAATGGCGATGATGGCCAGCGGTAGTGGCAACGGCGGAGGGGGAAGAGGGGCGGGAGGCGGAGGAAGCACCAGCACCGGAAGTCCGTTCGTCATCGAGCACGACGATGATTCAGTGTTGGATAATGATTTTCTAGACGAGGATGAAAGTATGTGTTTTTATATATTTTCTTCTTTACCCCGGACATTCCACTCGCATTAACCGGAGCTTGTGGTGGATGATATTGCCTCATCTCATCCCGCTTCCCAATTTCCTGAAGGTTGCCCGCGAACACTACAATTTTATTAACCAAACCCCCCCCTCACAGCCATCGAAGCCGACGACCCCCTCCACAACGAACCCACAACCGACCGCACACCCCTAACAGGAAACATCGCCTCCACATCCTCCGCCTCATCACGCCCCAACATCTCCAGCTCATACCTCACCTCCTCCATCCCCGGCGAGGACCGGCGCGCGCCGCAAAACACCATCGACGAGACCGTCTGGGCCACACTATCTCGCGACCTACTCGCCGTCTGGGAGAAGATGCGACAGGTACTGTGGCCGAAGTATCTGCTCGGTGGCATTTTGACGCGCGGGGGGGGGATTGGGGCGGCGGAACGTGGGGAGGCGACTGGATTTGGCAATGGGCTTGGTGGAGGGCTTAGGGGGTTGGTGGGGAGGTGGCCGGATGCAGATGTCGTACTGCAGGGGGGTATGAGTGAGGGGTTGAGGGATTGGGATCTATGGTATGTTGGTGTGAGCGCTGGTTATGCATGTGGTGAGAGGGGGGGGGTGTCGATTTATGTGTGTGGATGCTTTGTTTTGACTGACGTTTTGGGTATTGTAGGGGTCCGTTGATTTTCTGTCTGCTGCTCAGCATGTTCCTATCCATGCGGGCGCAGGGTGACCAGGCAAGTCTGGTCTTTTCGGGCGTCTTTTGCATAGTATGGATTGGCGAGGCGGTTGTGACGATGCAGATCAAGTTGCTTGGTGGGAATATGTAAGTTCTGCCCCCCCATACACCCACCATACATAAATTCCTACTAACATATGGCACAATAGATCATTCTTCCAATCCGTCTGCATAATCGGCTACACGCTCTTTCCTCTCGTGATCGCCTCTCTTCTCAGCGCTCTCGGTCTCCCCACGATAGCACGCATTCCCGTCTATCTCGTTCTAATCGCCTGGTCGCTGGCTGCCGGGGTGAGCATTCTGGGCGGCTCCGGCGTGGTGAAGAATCGCGTGGTAATCGCGGTCTATCCGCTGCTTGTATTTTATATTGGGATTGGGTGTTTGTGCTTTATCAGTTGAAATTTTGATTGAATCGGGGTGGCCGGAGAAGAGGATGAAGATGGATGAAGTGGTGGTAGAGTGTGGCATGGTGTAAGCCTTGTGATGAGATGAGTTGAGGTGCGAAAGGATGGCGAAGGGAATTGTTGTATTGATGACCCTGTTTCTTATATGTTTTATATGCTACGACTTTGTGAGCCATCTCATTTTCATTTTAATATATGCAGGCTCATGAATGCTTTTATCTCAGTTGTGGGCAGTGCTGGTTATTTCTTTCTACACTTCATCTAACCCTTTTCTCTTTGATCGTGAGCCTATTTATTCACCAGTGTCTTTCCTTTCCTTTGCTTTTCTTTTTTTTTTTTTCTTTTTCCGTGGCCGTTCGGTATGTTTTCTGTGAGATGATTTTAGTGTACTATATATATCTTCTGAGATCCTACAACCTTCAAACATATATCAATTCGTTTTGTGTTCAGTCTCATATCTTTTGCCCACGCCTTGGAATTCTCGGACCTAGATTGCGTCGGTGGGTATTTGATTTATATATGTTCGTAGGGTACCTGCTTGATTAAATACTTCCGCTTCATAGTTTGAATAGAAGTGTCTTCTTTGACATTACTATATTTCCATTCATAGAGCAGCCCAAGAAACCAAATTCATCAATGAATATAGACAGCAAAATTTGAAACGCGACTTAAAAAAGAAACATCTCAAAGAACCTGTACTCTGCAGGCAAACATACAATTACTAAATATATATGATAAAAAGTCTTGATAAGAAAAAGAACAAAGCTTTAATTCAATCCCTTTCTCTGTCTCACAGAGCCCTAACCACCCCCTTCTCCTCCTTGTATAGAAGAAAGAAAATGGTGGGCATAAAATCAAGATTTCGGTGTTTCAGGCAATTTTGTCTAGAAAGAGACTATCAATCTATCTATGCTCAGGCCCAGTGGCACGGATGTTTATTCCCTCCCTCCGAAGCAGCGAGGCTTGAACAGAATATAACATATCCATCGCCTCTGCTGTCCACCAATCGCCATAAAATAAAGAAGCCACATACCATACCAGATACATACCTCAGAGACAAAGTATATGTGTAGCCACTAGATATAGCTAGCTCCCCAGCTGTTGTTTAAATACTCGTCAAATCATTTCACAGACCCCTATTTTTCTCCGTTTGAACCGCTCAAACCCGACAGTGTGGACGTAGACGCCAATAGCCACGATACCGGGTTGCTCTCTTCTGATTATTTGATCCATATGATCGATAGCGGCACAGGTTTAGCCCCAAGCAACCAATTGCAATCCCTATATATATATATATATGCTGAGGTCTAATTTGGTAAATAGTGCGCTGTTGACATACATGTATGTATAAGTGTGTTTGTTGGTTGACTGGATTCCTGGTGGCATTGAAGTAAATAT
>PDND01000192.1:0-52489 GCA_002572855.1 [Emmonsia] crescens | reverse complement strand
AGTTATTAATATATATAAATTCTTTATTTAACAGATCATTGAGTGTCTTATGAAGAAGAAGAAGTTTATCTCAGAATATATTATAGAGAAATCTTTATAATGATTTGAAATCTTTATTATCTTTCTTCTCTAGTTTAATACTGTGATCTATCTCTGAGTTTTATAAGAAGAGTAGATTTATAACATTATCTTATTAGAAGATATCTAGATATTTATAATATTACTGAGAGAGCTTTGTATGAGAGTCTGTTAATATAATTCAGAACAACTTCTCTAAAGCTCTTTTAATATCAGCTAAACTGACAGAGTAGATTACTACATGATTCTATCATCAGTGACTTTGTTAAGAGCTTTTTTAAAGTATTTTATAAGTATTAGTGAAGATCTGTGTAAGATTTATAGTTTTGTGAATATTGTTTTTATATACTTGATTATTATTAGAGAATATTAAACTTCTGTTTCAGATATTTAATAAGATGTCTTATTTAAATAGTTAGATGAGTTCTAGCATGAGATTATAATTAAAATTATTAACTTTGTATATATAAGTGTCTTCATATTGATGTTCTCTGACATCAATGTCTAGTTTCATTATATAATGAGTGCAGATATCTCTTGAGTCATTGAATTCTATGAGAAGTTGAAGCTTTAATAAGAGAATATACTGAAGATTATAATATTTTATAACTGAAGATTTAATTATTATATAGTGATATAGACTGCTGTCTATCATGACATTCATATTATATATACTATTTATCATGATAAATACAAGAATCATGTTCATTGTCATTTTTTCTTTAAATTATTATTATTCAATCTTTTTAAGTTTCTGCTTATAAGTTTGAGCAGAAGCTAGTTTTTTCTCTATTTCATTGAAATATCTTTATAGCTATTATTTGAATCTTCTTCTAATATAATATAATTAATGTGAACTGCTGATATTGATCTTTTCTTTGAATAAGAGAGTAGATAGATAGACTGATAGTTAAAAGTAATATATTCTGATTAATTACAGTTAATACACACTTTTTATTAATATTAATCAGCTGCTTCTTCAGAAGTGATCTCTGAGACTTAAAAATCTGTTTAAATAATGAAGACTCTTACTTGTGTATAGATATTAGAGTCTATTCAGTTTATAATATCTGTGTTATTTTTTGATACAGATGTATGAGTGACTGAAATATAATATCTTCTATTATTATTCTGTATACTCTTGAGCTTGATGAGATGATTATTCAATGTTTGAAATTATATATAGAAAGCTTTATAAGTCAGAGCTTCATTAATATTTATAAAAATTTATAGTAGTTTAAAAGTCAGTGCTTTCTTTAATATACTAATCTTCATTTTATTCTCTCAAAATTAACTGTCTACTTCTAAGATCTTGATATTAAAATCAGAGATAAATATTATAAAAGAGATATTTCTCTATTGAGTGTTCTGTAATCAATCTAATATTTTTTACTGTGTAGCAGTATCTCTAAATAGAATATCAAGATACTTAATAATATTATCAGATATATATAAAGTTAATTTACATACTTTTATTTATAAATGAAACTTTTGTTTTGTGTAATCTCTCAGTTGACTGTTAATATATCAACTCTGATTAATTAATGAATTAATAATATCTCTGTCTACACTTAGTTTTATAAGTATATTCAATCTTTATAATAGATAGAGAGTGAGATTGAAAGCATTAAAATATATAGAAGTGTCTAGATATTCTTTTAATAACTGTACTATATTCAGAGAATTTATTTTTAATTCAGTTAATATTGAAATTATCTGTACAGAGATTTCTTATTAAATTAATTATTGAATTTTCTTATATTAATATTATTAATTTATGTGTATATCAGCTATCTATTACTGTTATAATTTCAATATTATTTAAAATCACTGTAATATTGTATCTGTGCTTGTGTTTAAGAGTTCTTTCATATTATTAATTGATATTGTTCTATTATTTATTGAATATACAGTATCTGTTTCTATGTTTAAAAATTCTTTGAAATTGAAAGAAGTATATTCATATAAATATTTTATATATCTAGAGTGTCAGAACTCTCAGATCTTTTACTGATATTCTCTTTATAAAATCTTATTACAGAATTAGAGTGACTGATAAATAAGCTTCTATCTAGTAGAGACTCAGTGTTCATTTAACTAGTTATTTTCTTCTTATTCTCATATGTTGTTATGTGTTTAAATATCTCTTTTTAATGATTAATTGTTTCTAATAAGAAGATGATGAACATTTTCTAAGTGTAACAGATCTACACTGAAAAGATCAGTATTAGATATAGAGCTTATATAATAAAATAGAAAATGTTAGAGAAGAAAAGAAAAAGAAAAGGTGCAAGAATCTTGACAGAAGCAGATATTTATATGTGTGCAAGGTGAAGCTCTGAGCAGATTCTGAAGTGAAAGAATAGAAGCTCTGATGAGAGTTTTGACCAAGAATCAGAGCTCTTGAGAGCAGAAATTCATGAAGTGTACACTCTTGACAGAGCATAGCAGAATGGTCTATCAATTGAGCATAGTCTGCTACAGCTCAGAAGTATCAGATAGAATACTATAACTTTAAAAGAACTGTAAAGAGTTTTTATAAAGAAGACAGAGTTTAATTAAGTCTAGAAAATATCAGTATATAAAGACTTAGTAAGAAGTTAAATCTCTTATAAACAGAGTTTTATAAAATTATAAAGAAGATTAATTTATAGTTCTATAGATTAGAACTGTTATCTGAGCTTCAGATATATAATATTTTTTATATTTCTCTACTTTATAAATATAAAAAGCTGTCTGAGAAGAATTTTATAGTTTATTATTCTATTTATAAAGTACTGAAGAGTGAAAGAGAATATTATATTAAAAAAATTATAAATATAGAAAAACACAGTTATAAAATCTAATACAGAGTACAATAATAGAAATATACTGATAAAAAGAATAAATATATCTGAGAACTCTTTTCACAGATAAAATATCTGAAAAAGCTAAGATATAACTTTTATACTATAAATTCTGAGAAATCAGAATAGTACAGTCTTTACTAAGAACTCTAATTATAATAAAGACTCTAATTTACTTTTATAAATTCTAGTCTATAGATAATGAGTTTCTACTGAAATGAAGTTCATAATATATATAAAGAAAAGAAGAAATCATAATTTCATTACTACTAAAATAAAGAAAAAGAAAAAGAATAAAACTGTGAATCAATCTATTAATTAATAAAGAAAAAATAAAGAAAATTCTCTTTTATAAACATCTCTTATACTTTCTATGAACTATCAATTTTCTTTTTCAAAGAAGTAAAATATATTATATCTATAATATAGATAGTTATTACACTTTGTATAATATCTTTCAGAAATATATATATTTCAGAAAAGTCAGATATCAGACTGTATACAGTTATAATATAAATATAAAGACTGTTTTTCAGAATAGATAATTAGTCAGTTCTTACAGAGCTGAGTCTACTCTTTTAACTGTGAATAGCTATTCAGTATAACAGTGATTAATACTTAAAATATAGATTTATTAGCTTAGATAAATTCTCTTTATAATACTCTGATATTATTATTACTCTGATTTTCTGAGTTTTATAAATAATCAGACACTCATCTTTCAGATAAAATAAAATTATTAAAATATATTTAAGTATGAGAAGTGTCTGCTGAGAATTAAAGTAGATTTATATATAAATAATCTATAACAGATGTGATAGAAGACTGAAAATAATAGAGTTTTAACTGTATAAAAACTACTAATTAAGTAGAAGTCTTTATATATAAATCAGTAATATTCTAAAGACTGAAGCTTGTGAGACTTATTATAAAGAATAAAATAGCTGAGCTTGAAATCAAGAACTTCTATAAAGCTTATACTAATAATACAGATAACTGATCTATAAAAACTGTAAAAAAAAATTATAAAATTAGAAATAAAAAAGAGAATAAAAGTGATAAAAGTGAGAAAGAACTTATCACACTCAGATCTGAAAAGACTGTTATAAACAGAAATCACTTAAATCTATTATAAAAATATCTGTGAGAAGATCTATATTAATCAGATATACTTACAGCAATAATATTATTATATTATTATTTAATTAGAAGCTATTTAAAATTGAAATCTTTTAAAGAAGTAGATATATAAACACTGTTAAAAAACTAAATCTACTATCTTAAAATAAAAAAACACTTTATAAAGAGATAGAGAATAACTTATAGAATACAGAATAAAATAAGTTAAAAAAGAAAGAGAAAAAAAGCAGAATTTTATAAGAGTCTGAGAAAATATATATACTATTTTATTATCTATAATTTCACTGAGATAATTCTTATAAAATATTAGATCACTCTAATAAAACAGAGATAATTATAATTATAAAAATAATAGATTTCTAGTAACTATAAAGAATAATATCAGATTATAAATACACTGTTCTTGAAATTTCTATAGAAAATGAAAAGAAGTGAATTTCTTATTTTATTCTTATAATATTAAAAAGAAGTGATTTTAAAATATAAATGAAAAATCAGTCTGTAAATACTTTTTTTAATAGAAGTGATTAACTTTGAAAAAAGCTCTTCACTGTAAAGATTATAAATTTTAATAAATAATAATTGAGAATTAATTAGAATCTTCTGAGAAGAAGATATAAAAGAGAATTTTTAAATTATAAATTAACTAGAATTTTCTGAATAGAAGTGAGATTTTATAGAATAATGAACTGAGTAATAGACTCTTTTTTCTTTCTATAAAGTAAAAAGTTTTTTCTTATAGAGATTTTTTATATCTATAATAATTTTTAATAAGTATCACTGTAGACTGATAACTATTAGAAAAATTTTATCACTATAAAAAGTTTCACTGTAATAAGAGTTCTGAATCTAGAGAGTTTTATAAACAAAGCTTTAGAGAGAGAAAAATATATAAAAAATATATATTTTAATATTTTTTATTTCTATTATAGAATCTTCAGATTCTATTCTCTAATCTTTATCTCTATATTAAGTTTTTATATAGCTATTAGAGCTAGCAAGCCTTTGTATATAAAATCTATATAGACTAGAGTTACTTTCATAACTTTGTAACTCAGCTTGAATACTATTATAATTACTACTTTTATATTTTCAATTCTCACAAACTACTTTTTAGATCTAATATATATTATATTAAGCTGTGAATCTTTAGAATAGAAGTCAGTAAGCTTTTATTCTTACACTCTCTGTCTCTCTATATTCACAAAATCTCTATTTAAATAGAGATTACTAGCTAACTAGCTACTAATAAGTTTATAATAGTGATGCTTCATTTTACTAGCTACAATTTTATATTGCTGTTTCTTCTATTTTAAAAGTCTCAGAGAGTTTTCTTCTGAATAATATATAAATATAGAGTAATTACTTCATTTTTAAAACTAATTAAAATATAGTTTTAAATTGCTTTCTAGTATTCTATATGAACCTCTGAATATCAATATTAATATATATAATTTTCATATTATGAGCAGGCAGACAGGCAGTGATTTTTCTATATTATAAGAATCTTTATATCATGACTAGATAAGCAGGCAGTGATTTCTATAATCTTTATATTGTAGCTAGATAGACAGGCAGCAATTTCTATATTGCAAGAATCTTCATATTGTAGACAGACAGCTATCTCTATATTACAGTATCATTAGCGCGAAATCTTCACTCATCTTCACATTATAATATCTCAATCTATACAAATCACTGACATTTCAGTGCTGGTAGAAAATGAAGCTAGAGAGATGAAGATTTCAAATATAATAGCTTTGTATTAATTGAATTGATGTTTGAGATAGATGTATAATGTTGAAAAATGTCATATATTTTGTATAAGAGATTTCAAAACCTCACATACACAGAGATCATTTCTTCTCACACTCTCTATGAGATTTTCATTTGATGCTGATGATTAGTTAATCATTTTCTAATATAATTAGTGTGCTTAGTTTCGCATGTCACTTAAAAAAATTGAGAAGAGAGTCTGAGCACGCTGAGATAAAATAAAAGAAATATAATTTATTTATTTTAAATATTACTTGTCGCATCACTATTCTATAATAAGTGATAGTGTTGAAATGATTGAGTCTCAAGAATAGATCTCATATACGTCCGTATGTATATCAAGATTACACTTATATTAATCACATCACTATTCATCTAGCTAGTTGCAACTTGTAACAAAATATAGAGCTTTTTAGAGAGATAGAATGTGCGAGCCAAGAAGCTAACAATTAGCAAATATAACCGAGCAATTGTAGTTGAGTGATAAAATAGATAAAAAAAGCAATGTTAGTCAGTACTAGATCGTGCCGTAGCAATACTACTGCTAATAGCCTCTTAACAGATGGCCACTGTTCTATCAAGTATCAATTTCTCAAGTTTCAAGTTTTTTCTCTCTTAATCACATATTTTAAGAATAAAAAGACATTAGAGAGCTCAGAAGATATTAAGAAATACTTTACTAAATTTAATACTAAGTTTTGTGATGTATTTTATGCGCAGTTGTTGCAAAACAGCTTGAAAATTGAGAAATTGATGATACTTGAACAATCAGTGACGATCACTGAGTGCGGCCCCATACAAGGGAGGAGCAGTTAAGTGCGATCTGTGCTCAGTTGGTCTGACTAGAGGCTGAAGGTGAGCAGTAGCTAACTTTACAAATCATCTAAAGCCTGATTAGTGCACTCTGTCATCATGCTGTTAAACACCAAAAACGGGTTAGTTACTAATTTTAGAATTAAAGCTCTAAACTAGCTTTAAGTTTAAACTCAACTACTGGCTAGGCACTGTTGTGTAATTTGTTGCAAACAAAACAAGAGCTTGAAAAGCGCGCATAGCGAGCGAAGAATGTTGTCTATTAATAGTTAGCTCTTGGTCGGATGTAACTCGCCTTGCTCCGGGTGTAATTATCAATACATCTGTCTATCGTCTTTTCATCTCGTACTACTTCATGCTTCGTCCTTCTACTATGACGCCACAACATGTACGGACGTATGCAACAACGGTAGCTTCAGCCGCGCTTTGCTACAGTAAGTAGTGCTGACATGATACGGCGCCAGTTTGAATCGGGTACTTCAAGTATCCGTGCCCAGTGTGCCGAGCAAAGTTGTTGTCGCAATTGTGGAACTCATGAAGATGATCCGAAGTTATCCCCGATGCTCCGAATTGCTGGTTGGAAAGGCAAGGGTAATAGCTGGTTTTGCGCGTTCTGCCATCTCAGATTTCTTGACTTTACGGACGTACAGTGCTTCAGCCCGGAAATGTAGTGGGATGTCATCGCAGACGTGACGAGAATCCTCGTCTCTCTCCATAACTAAATATCTATAAATCCAGCCTGTGTCTCCATGTAGATTGTGTTCTGCTTGATCATTCATCAATCAACTACTCCTTCAGACAACTCTTCTCAAAACCTCACTTTACGGCCTCTCATCTCTTAAACGGCAAAGTTCACTTTCACAATGCTTCTCAAGTTTTTTGTTCTCATGTGCTCGGCGGCAGGCGCCCTGGCAACTGGTGGTGTTTTTAACCCGCCTAAGTCAAAATCTTTCCTCAGTATTGACTACCAAGTCGGCTTTCCCATGAACGTAACTACACCGGGTGGCGTCGTTGGCGTGGTTCCAGTTTTGGGTGGCAAGATCAAGGGCAGATTCAACGGCCATATTGTTGGAAACATTTCCTCGTCTCTCGAGGCGGTTGTGCAAAGCCCCACGGGAGTGTACACGGTATGTTATCTATCAGTCATGCAATATGAGTAAGCTTCGCTGACGGTTCATAGTCGTTTGATGCCACTTACCTCTTCGAGAATGATGCTGGAGAACGTATTCTGACCAAGGTTGATGGCCTCACAACTTATTCCAACGTGGATCTTCACGGATTTGGCTACGCGTAGGTGACCCCCTGCCTTATTAAGTTGCCAGCATCAACTAACAGCCCACAGCACACTATCCACCGACATCGAGCATCTAAAGTGGGTCAATACCAGGATGTTTGTCGCTGAGTGGCAGGGAAGATTCCAAAAGGGCAACGCCGAGATTGAGATTTTCGAGGTCAAAACTGGTGGCCGCATTGACTGCGAGCCCATTCATGCCGGCTCCTAGGTGTCTCGCGGTTAGTGAGGTCAAATGCTAAGTTTGTTTCAGCTTACAATTAGATCAGTCAGCGGCCATTCAAAGTTCCTATATTCTATAATGTCACTTTCAATAGCATGTAAATTAACTATCTACAAGTCATATACGAAGTAAAGAAAATTTAATCATTTGATAAAGAAGTCTAATATAAAGCAACTAGTTTAAATGTGATGAAAACAAGATATGATTAAAATTTTAAGCACTATTATTATACATACTCATTATACAATCTGTTATACAAATCAAGACTCAGGTATGTTATTATCAGGTATCATATCTTTATTCTCGCCTTCATCCGCATTGCCATTGTCATCATCATGAGAATCAGGTCGGAAAATAGGCATATATAAACTAAGAGTTGTATCCCCATGCGCCGTCGATCTCAGCCAACTAACAACACGCTTCATGACATCCTCGTGGTCTTCTACCGCAAAGTCGTACAACTTGCTCCGACGGATATTGAAAGTTCCGTCGAAATTACCTTGCAGAACGGAAACTTTGAGAAGGTTCGTGATTGATATAACCATGACCTATAATAATCAGGATTAGCACTTGTATAAATTACTACAGCGTTCATCGGATCATTTCCCTTCTCATCACGAATTGATAATGATTTCCCCCTGAATGTCGCGAATACTCACCGGATACACGAGAGACTGCTCATGTCTCATTGACTGCATCTTCCACTTCATGAAGGTAGTCATTGCGAGGACTTCAGACCGAAGAAGGAAGTCCTCTTCTGCCACATGATCTGATACCATGAGGAGAATCTGGTGCGGCTTCCGCTTTGAGAACTTGTCGAACACCCAGAGAACGAGAAACCGATGCTCAAAACCTAGACGTTCTGTGTATCTTGCACCTAGGCGGTCTGGGTCGCCAGGTCTAACAACAAAGTCATGATATAAGTGTGACGTTCAACAGTGGTTCAGGAAGCAAATAAATGGTAGTCAATGTTCTCACGATGTCTGTTGCCAAGGCGAAGGATGGCGTGTTATGACACTAGCCAAGTGCCGCCCATCGTAGTAATCCTCTACCAATTCAACTGCATCTTCATTGTATGGCACATCCCGAGGCCAGAGAGCTTTGTGGGTGGAAACGCCATCTTCCCAGGTCCAAAGTGATGGACAGCACGAGGAAATCGAAAGGTTTTGAGCTGGCGTAAAATAATGAGCCTCGTGTTCGGAATAAGATGTATTGTCGGCCTCAGTGGAGAATTCCAACATGCATATTCCTAAGCGCTAATGCTCCCTGCGGTCAAGGCCAGGGCGGTCGGGGATTTCCTCAAGATTGAACACCAAGTCCTTCAGCTGACGATACCACTGCTTCCTGATTTTGTGTCTCTTGTTGAATGAGTTGTCACGCAATGGTATCCCCATCTTCTTCGTAAACAGGGCTCTTTGGTCTCGATCCTGGATGGTCTTGTTCTTGTTTCGAGAACGTCATCGACCGCATAGGGTCAATCACATCTTTGTTTTTCCGGTTCCGGAGCCAGTCCTTCTAAGGTTTCTTCCTCCCCTTGGACTTCAACTTCTGTTTCCAAATCCAGGGGCTTGAGGCACCTATGTTGCACATCCACCCGATAGCCATGTTTATTTCCATCTCTGAGGTTAGGGTTAAAAACTCTCTAATACTCAGTTGATCTTCCGAGTCAGTGTCTCCGAGTTTCAGCCAGCAAGGACCCGGCTGAATCGGCGTATCGCCTAGTGAGGAACGAATCTCATTCCCATCCTGAGGTCCCTCTTCGAGCCAATCGCTAAGCAGGTGAATGCTCAGCGCTTCCAAGTTTGTATACATACGCTCATCTCTATCTGGACTGTTTGCCCACATTCGCTGGCAGCAGTGATGCACCAATTTTCAACCTCAATCAAGCTCAGCGCCTAAGAGCTGGCGAAGAACAATGATTGACATGTTGATATGGCACCTACATAATTATTCCTAATCTGACGTCTTGTTTTTAAGCGCCGGGGGAAAGGGACTATTGCGCTCCTTAGATGACTCCCAATCCTTTTTAAGCGCGGGAAAGGAGGAGTTATCCCGAAATCCTAGGCCTTAGTAAAGGGGATTACAATGCCGCGAAAGAATATCTCAATGGGAGGAAAGATTATGAAAGATATCTTAATGGTGTCAATGCAGTCCACACCCAGAAGAGACCTCTCTGCAAACTTCCAGATCTTGGCACTTTTACCCTCGTGAGGCACTTCCAGCAACAAATTACCCAAAAGGACATATTCATGTGTTCCTCCAAGCACGTCATATCTCCTGTCATAACCCGGAGTCAGACCACCGCCGCCGCCGCCGCCGCTGCTGCAAACCTGTCGACTTTTGAGGATCGAACTAGTCGGCGGCTTGATTTTCTGGGTGGAGGAGCTAGCGCGCGGTCTCCTACGGACAGGAGCTCGCGGAGCTCCTCCGGTGGATACCCCAGTAGTGATGGTTCACCTCTCCCACTCCGTGGCGGAGCCAACAACGCCGATTAGACTTCTAGGGAATCAAGTCAGGACCGCGATACTCACATAGCTTCTGTTAAATCCCGCCAACACGGCCGCACTTCCTCGTCCCTTAGCGATCTGTCCGCGGTATCGGCCACTGCCGCGAATATTCTGTATTCTCCAACCGTAGACGAGACAATCGTCAATACATTTCTCATATTGCTTCTTAATGCACTTGGTACTCACTATCCGGCAGCCACCGCAGAGTGGTCCATAAACAGGATGGCTATGAAACACACATTTGGGGCCTCAGCTCTGGAGGCGAGAACCGATGGCTGTCTTTGAAAGAAGGACAACGGACCGCTCGTAGCTGTCGTGGAGATGAAGCCCCATGTAAGGAACAAGAAGGTAGTTCGCATCAAAATGCAGGAAACCACGCAAATGGTAACTTGGATTGCACAAGAGGGCTTTCCAGTCCCATCAACCCGTCGGTAAGATGTAGAGCGCTGAAGTGCCCAGGCAAATTACTGACATATGCTCTAGTTTTGTGCTCTTGTCGCAAGATCGCCACGAGGTCTTCCTGACTGTTCCACTCTACGATGCAAACTACATTAAGCACCTGAAAGGCGAGGCCGACGCGAAAACACCTCTCTCCTTTCTGAGTATGAGATCTTATGGTCCCTGGAACATCTACAATACAAAGTCACTCAGTGCTGCTACCTCTTAGCTCTTACCATCAGTGCCAGCAAGTGAGAGTGACTGCTCAACAGTATCTTTCCCACAGCAAAGTTAAATGAATACCCTATGATTATTTTTGCATGGTCAGAAAATCGCTACAATTGGGAAGATCGATGTTCCGATCGGCATGGGTCTATAATTTCCCGGTGGCATCGAGTATACACCTTAGTATGATATATATTCTTGTTGAATGTCGAGAGGAGTAGTATAAATTTTAGTATGCAAATTTTACAAGAGATTTAGATACTTATTAATGCGAATGAAACTGAACTTTGTCATGCTTTATTCTTTCTTTTTCTATCAGCTACCGTCTAAATTATAGAGTAGCGAGTTATTTTTGATTCTCCTGATTTTTACTTGTAGCATAGCGATCTTGAAAATCTCTTAGGGCGTGTTCAATTGCCACATATAACCTCAGGTTTCCTTGTGTAGCTGCCAAGTTGTATAATATATTCATCTTATTCAAATCTAAAATGTGAACTGTTCAGTTCACTGTCTGTATAAGCTTGTATAACAGTCTGTTATTCATTCTTTTCAAATATAAACTTCAACAGTATATATAGTATGAATATAGTGTGAATTGTGAGAAAGAGTAGTCTATATAGATAAGAAGAGTCTGTTTAATTTCTGTATAAACTATATAAAGTTCTGATATAGTTTTATCTCATTTATCAGTGATATTCTGCAATTTTTAATTAAAAATCATCATCATGAAGTTCTGCTATCTATATTAAATCAAAATAATATGACAGAAAGCTCAGAGAATGAGTTTGAGAATGATATTTAATATTATATATATTATTGTCAACAGTTAATTATTAATACAGTGATAGAAGTCATTATTCAAATCATTCTATCTATCTCTTCTGACATTCAATTAATGTATACTGATTAAGTCTGTGATATTATACTAGTATTTATTATAACTCAGCTCATATTCATATTAATCAGAAGCTTTTGATATTTCTGTATATTTATATACAGTCTAGAGAGTGATAGAGAGATAGCTAGTTAGCTAGCAATGTCTATCTAAATAGATGTTTTGTGAATATAGAGAGGCAGGCAGACAGGCAGCTAGATAGATAGTTAGCTAGCAATCTCTATAAATAGAGATCTCGTGAATATAGAAGGCAGGCAGGTGAGGCTGAAAGACCTTGACCAATAGAATCAAGGCTTGGCACTGAGTTCTCCACTGCAAATAGATTAATGCTTAATCTTAATATTTCTCCACTGCACACAATGCTAAGCAATTTAATTAACTAACTTAATTCTATTAGTACAAATCTTAATGAACGATGTTTTTCACTCAATTTTAATTAAACTACAGCGTATGCTTCGCTTCGTTTAATAAAAAGTATAAAGAAGTTATTTCAGTGTATTTTAAGTTTATATTCTCTATAAATACTGAAAGTGTTATTATTTAATATATTATTCAGAGTTAGTTATTGTATTCAGAGATTATAACTGCTAATTAACTTAACAGATTATCTCTCTATTAATTAGAGTGATTAGAAACTGTGAGAGTGTAGTACTGAATAGACAGTGTAAAAAGCTAATAATAAAGAAATAGATAATAATAGATAATAGTAGTAAGATATGTATATGATTGCAGTGATATATAGTTAATTACTAGCTAACAGAAGAGTATCAAGAACTGCAGGTCTCTGTGAGTATATACATGTATGTGTGTGTGTGATGCTAGCTAGGCACTAGCACTCTAAATGATGCAATAAGGCTCTGGCATGACAATTAAAGTGTCAGAATTCTCATATTCACTGTTCAGAGAATTACTGCCAGGCAGGTAATTCATCACTGAATTGATAAAAGACTCAGAATCAGTCATTTTCTGCAGCTCGCTGTTAAAAATATGCCTGAAACAAGAGAATAATCAACAGTGTAGTATCATCATTATGTGTATTCTTAATTACATGTAATCAGCTAATGAACACTTTTTCAAATTGAGTATAGTAGAAGGATTTGAAGATTTAGCACCGGCGTACTCCGAAACTACCAGCCCTGGGCTCTGTTTACCCTATGGAGTACTCCGTACTTAAATATGGGATTCCCGCCTGATAGCCCGCGGGCGCCGCCGACTCATATTTAACATTCTCAGCTCCTGGATGGGCTCTCTTGATCTTCAAACGCAATACCGCGCTGTAAACCACTATGATTTGCTCTGCCACATCGAGGCAGTTCCTGACTCTGGCCGTGGGAATACTCCCAGCGGGTATAACTTACCCCCTTATAAGTTTTGCTAGCGACACAGCTAATTCGCATCTATAGCCATGGCTCAGATATGCACCCCGAACTACGGAACTAACGGCTACGCCTACACTGTGACTACTCAATCCGAGCTAGACATGATCGCGACGGAGTGTACGACGGTGAATGGTAGCATTATCATCGGAACCAACTACACTGGCTCGTTCAGTCTGCCAAACGTGCGGAATATTACTTCCCAATTTTGGATGGAAGGGAGACCAATCTCCCTTTCCACATCGGCGCCAGCGTCTATAGATATTCCGGACCTCGAGTTCCTGGGCGACGGTCTGTTTCTCAGAGACCTTCAGATTTTGACCAACTTCTCCGCTCCAAAGTTGAGGACAGTGCGTTTGGTAACCATGGATCACGCCCAGTCAGTGGATTTGAGGTCGCTGGAGGGAGCGGAAAGTCTGGATATCATAGGAAATATCACCAGGTATGTGCTTCATTATCGTGGTATGCCATAGCGACCTACTAATACCTACCGCAACATAGCCTGCAACTAGACTCACTCAAGCACGTCCGCCAAAGATGCCGTATCTGTAACGTTGACTTGTGCAACCAGAGGATAACTCCAACCACCTCATTTGATCTCTCCCTTCCTTCACTAGAGACCGTGGGCAGAGCCAACTTCGTCGGGAGACTATTGAGGTGAGTTCCCTCCAAACGACGCGTAAATCTCGTGCACTGACAGGAACCAACAGCTTGAATGTTCCCAAATTGTCAAACATCATTGGAGATGGAACGCGCTTTTCATCGTTGCTATTGGTCACATCCGGAAACACAATCAATATTTCCTTTCCCCAGTTGAGCTCAGTGAATGAAACGATAGAGTTGAAAGGTAGTATTGGAAGGTAATACCCGTTATCTTGCTAAACTTAAGAAGCCTTAGCTTACCTTTGTGCGTATATTAGCCTCTCAATGCCCAAGCTAAAGATCATACCCAAGGACTTCATAGTGAACTCTTACGTTCCGCTAGATATCAACCTCCCCTTTCAGGAGGCCGGCTACATCGATTTGAGCGGCAATATATCAAGGTATTCAATATATCACTGAAATACCATTGTTATTTTTCTTTGCTCTAACACGCTCTGTGCAGTGTCCAATTTCCCAATCTGAGGTCTTTATCGAGCGGGCAGATTACGTCAGATCTCAACATTGACTGCGATTTCATTAAGACCACAATATCGAATGGGACCAATGCAACAGACAATGTATATTGCAATTCAAATTCAGGCCCTCGTCTTCTTGTCGATGTCAAAGCCGCAGTCAGCGTGGTGATTGTTGTTGTCGGGTTGTTGATTACCCTTTGAGAGCTTCTTTTGCTGAAAAGGAGGAAACAGAGAGTCTCTCGCTTGTAAAGATAAGGAGACAATGCCAGATAAGCTCTCTTCACAAATATAATTTTATATTTAATGCAATGCGGAACAGTAGTCATCAGGCCTCTTTCTTCCTCTATTTAATATCTATTGATCTGAAGGCCTGAAAACTTATTCTGAGCAAATAACAAGTCAGTCAACATCATTCTTTTTCTTTTTTTGCCTTGAGCGGGCATCATGGATCAAACTCGGAAAATTTCCAGGGATTTTCGCATTCTCATCACAGAAATCCCGTTGAGTACATGACCGTCAATCAGGCTGAAAGTCTCTGAACGTCAAGAACCGACGCCTCTGATGGCGGTAGTATCTCTGACTATCAGAATGTTGGTGAATTTCAGATTGCAATGTATGACACACACCTCGATTATGAAGGTGGTGAATTCCCTTCTAAATTACTCAAAACAAAGGTCTATATTGAAAGAGTAGGTAGGAGTTGCCAGGTACACTTTCAAATTAAGTCATATCATATTTGACAAAATATGTTATTCTTCTGTCCTTGAGAATGCATTCAGCATATTGAGTGACGTTAGAGTTTGGAGATGCCCCTAGAATATAACAGCCTTGAGCCTTATTGATAAGGGCACTACTTGATTTGGGCAAGACCTCAGTATTGCTATAGTGTAGCAAACTTGACTGTGTCACATAAATGTTCAGTTGTAATGGCTCAGGCGCTCAAGTGAGGTGTGCAGGGGAGTGCGGCCGCATCTGGTAATCTGCGGAGCTGAAATGAGAATATCTAGGTAGGGTTCAGCTCAACCGTTCTAGAGCAGAGAAGTAACAACAATTAGCAGTCACATAATAATATTTCTAGCCCTCTCTGAGTATAATGTTGATATGGGAAAAATTCCACACCTTCATTCATATTCACGCTTATACATCCCATTCCAGCATGAGAGTGGTCAAGGAGGCAGTATATAGTCGCGGCTTCTCGTGGCGGATTCGGGGTGGAAGGCAATATCTAGGCAACGACTTCCCTGTAAATGTGTGGACTGCGATACAGTGGTCTGTCAAGGTTACCAGCTCACGCAACATCGCCCTCAGTTCAGAAAGTTGACGGATATGATATGATATGACGGTAGAGTTTCTACTAATATTTTCCAGCGAGGGGGGTGAGATTTGCCGCAGCTGTGTTCATCTGCCGAGCAGTAACGGCTTCAAATTTCACACGACTTGAGTCTGCGAGAATGATGACTTTCATGAGACTGCTCAATTGTATAGAATATAATATTATAATATTACACCGTGGCTTGCTATCAATAATTAACTTTTAGAACTCCGTGTGGTAATATAGTCACTGCGATAAAAAAAAATTAAATATGGGTAAAGACAAAATAGGAAAAATATTGTTTACAATTCATAACTCATCTTTCTCAAGCTAGGTCAGGCGGGTCTCAGGCGCTCCTTCATTTCGCTTCGTAAGAATGAGAAACATCAACCGTCTTTAAAATACCATTTGGATCCACGGTTGAATGGGTAGCCGAGTTGGCGTCGTTAATAACAGCTATCTCGAAGGCTCTGCCATGGGAGTGCGATATTAAGTAGTCTTTATCGGAGTCAGTTTCAGGTGTAAGTTGCGTTGCGATTTTCAAACTTTTCGCATTGCCATCAACTTTGCTGAGTTGGTAATCGCAAGGGCCGGTCTCGCCCTGTCTTCTCGATGAAAGCTCCTGACGTTTGCGCCCCACCAAGGCATTTAGTGCTGGAAGACACGCGCAAATCAAGCCAATACCAATCTCGGCATTCCTAATAAAGATAAGAGTGTCTATTAGCAACACGCAAATTTTTTTGATAATCAATGAGGGGTTAAACCACGCACCCAGAAAGCACAACCCTAGTAAAGACCATAACCTGGTTAGGAGACGCGCCGGTGATTACAATCATCACCAGACGGTAAATACTGAAGGCGGTTGCTAGACCTCCGGCACCCAAAATAGCCATGATTCTCAACTTTTTTTTTGTGTCCAGATGGAGCGACCAGGCCAGCGGCAGCGGCAAAACAAGTATAATCAGGTCACTAACTACGCTGATGACAGAGTCGCAGATAATGATGGCGCGTTGGTCGAGGCAGGAACCCTCGCTTGCACCCCAGTATGAGGAAACCGGGCTGCAAGGTCGAGCTTTTATAACGAGCCCTGAGACGTAATATGCGAACAGAATACCGAGGAAGATATATATAAAGATCACCGTCCTTTTATAGGGGCTGAAAACTCTGGCAATAATCAACAGAAGGGCCAATTTGACGAAAAAGGCCATAGGCATGTAGAAAATGGTGGCCGCGTATCCGCTCTGCCGACAAAGCCAACTCAGTTAGTCTCGAACATACGTGTATACTAGTTGTAGGACAAACTAGAAGATTAACTTACCTTCATAAATCCAACGAGAGTTTCTTCTGTAATTTCCCACTGGTCATATCCTGCTCCGCTCTTGGCCACTGGGCAGTGGGAGAAAGCCTAATGTCAGGAGATAGTCCTAACATATTTGGTAATTGGCGACAGCAGTTCCAACTTACTGAAGATCGCCGTACCGCAGTACCCAAGGCAAAGAATCTGGTCGCATTGTCAGATCCAACTATGTCTTCATTTACTAGACGATATGGAGGTGAATATTGGCATTACCCATGATATGACGCAGGTCCCTAGTCGGCTATTAGCAAAACATATTTTAATCGGAGTGAAGCTGCATCCAGACTCACAATCCTCTCTTCCGAATGATCTCAAAATTGAAAGTTTGACATAAACTCTTAATGAGAAGAAAATGGTAACAAATATGATGCATAATATCTGTGTGACGACGAGGACCGTGTTCAAGTTGTCTTTGGGGTGCTCGAAGTTCGGAATTACTCCAGGCGGCGGATCTAAGGCACCCTTTACCGCTGACATGACTGCCGGCTGGTGCTTATCAACATCCAAACGTTCCTGAAAAGCGGGAAAGAGGTAAGTTAAGCGCGGATAAAGTAGCGAAGAAAAACGAACGTTAGGAAAAGAAATCAACGGTGTCCGGGTGCTAATCACACGTTATATTCAGAACGACCTGGACACGGGGTTGGGATAGATTTTGATAATCAGGCGCCCTGGAACTCTAAGTGGATGCAGCTCCAGCAAAATTTTATAAACCGTTTATTAAAGCTCGCTGAGTCGCTGGGGAGAGAACCCAAAGATAAGCAGCAGTTTGTGGCGAGAAGAAACAGTTACTCGACATGATCGACAAATGAATGGAGTCTTAATATTCTCGAACATCTGTTCATCCCACAAAGTGTGGGATGGTCGGAGCAGGAACACACGTCAGGGGTATGTCCCGCTTGCTTCCAAGGTTGTCGGAGAGAATCCTTCGTCGTTGCTGACGGGATATTATCAATTCAATAATAATTATCCGACATGTGAGTAGAACTGTTGACAGTTGGGACTCGACTCTTCACTACCATTCTGGGAACCGCTAAGCTGTACATAGGCGAAAACTTCAGATGTCAATTGCTCTGATTCTCCCTGTTCAGGTAGGGTTATATTTCTGATGCACGTCTACTTCTGTCAAGCCCTTGTGTTGGCGTTTCCTGTCTGAGTTAACAAATGATATTGGATTCCCGTTATGTTGTCAAACGGCCAAAAAGCGAAAACATACATACATACTAGTACATACATACGGAGCAGTTAAACGTACCAAAATGCGAAGCCTGGCTCTCATCCCAGCTTGATCCTGATAACCCCCGCTATCCCTGGTAAACCCCAGCTGTAGACAAGTTCATATCCGGACTTCGGACTTTCGCCCTCAGAAGCGGCATCAACTCTCAGGTGGTGTGCATTATTACATATGGAGTACAGCCCTGGAGATCTTCCATGTAACGTTATTTGGTACAGACTGACGCTCAATAATAATAATGTCTTTGAAGTCTGGACTGCAACAATAAGCTGAGTGAGAGTCCTTGGTTTCCCCCTCACAGTTAGTCCTTAGCGCTTAGCATCTGCATCCTGAATCCTGATAATCACTGTTGTAGTGTGGCTAGCAAACAATTATTATTATGCAGGAGACAGGAACAGCTAACTGCACTGCGCAGAATCCGGAACGCCGAATCAGAAGCAGGATCTGCCAAAATCCAGCTCGGAACGGGGCTTTGAAACACTTAACTATGGCTGTGGGGGTTCAAGAGCCTGGCGTCCCAAGGTATCTGCAGCCAGCCCCAACGGGCGAACGAGGATCTCCACCTTGTCGGTCGTTGAGTCGATCTTGTCTAGAAGCGTCTAGCTGAGCCATTGCGTACATAGTGGCTTGCGACTATGATTGGCGGTTATGGAGGTCAAGGTTTAGCTGCTGGTCCAATGGCGCCTCCAAGGGATCGTTTTAGGGGCACCTAGACGGAGCTTGGTGGCGGCAGTTTGCAGATTTTGCAGATTTTGCAGATTGTCCTAAGCTAGACAGACGCCTTAACCGGGACTAGTTCACAACCAACCGACGTCGTTCGTTGACGATAAGAGTTTCCTGGTCATCCCGATGTCAAATAACAAGGTTTTCCACTCGGATGAAGATCGGGAATTAGGCAGTCAAACTCGAAATTGCATTCAAGGCCTTAGAGTCTAGAAATGTGTGCTCTCTATGATTCCCCCCGGCTCTAGAGATAGATAGATTGCATGATGATGGTGGTTAGAAAAGATGCCTGCAATCGGGAACTTGTTCGGTCTTTTTGACTTGCGCAACTACAACATCATATCGCCCTATGGGGTATGACTCCGAGGCCAAGAGACATCCCGGGCGCCGCGGGCGGCCAATGGCGATCTCTAACTCATCCACCTTTATTATTCAGTTTACAAAATACAGACTGTCCCACTGCAGACGCCACCACTTTACATCCATCTTGTAAACCAGAGAAATCCTGCCCTCGCTATGGGTCAGTCTAGGTAAGCAGGATGATGGTTCCATCAATGATCATCCATGGATTGATCAGTGGACCTTGGATTGGGCTCCCCCCTCCCCCCTATCCCCTCCTCCCTCCTCCCTCCTCCCCCTAATTTTTCCTCAAACCATCGCTTACTACTGGGTGCCAGTGAATGATTGACGCACAATCGAGCGGAATCGGTGCGGCAAGCCATTATTATGTACTGTACTTGTGCCACCCATAAAGGAGGTCTTTGTGGGAATGTGGCGCAAGTATCCATCTTTGTTCTGTGGACTGGGCAAAAATGAAGGTTTCTTATATCTTGACACTTTCTCTGTCGAGTGTTGTGTTTCGAAACAGACAATACTAGACCGTAATTATCCCTGTCTATCTCTATCGGTTCCTGCTGACAATTCACCAACGACTTTTATATTATTTGATTTGTTTCAACATTCAAGAGCGGGTTTGATCATTCTCTTGATAACTACCTGATTACTACTCCGTACTCGGTACTTTATTGGCTTTTCCATTTTTCTTTCTACCCTTCTCCTCCTTCATACTCCCCACTTGGCCCCGTCAACACGTGGGAAAAGGAGGATATTTATATATTTTAAAGCTTCTCGCCAAAATGACAGTTGCCAATCTCGCCGATTCAAAACTCTTCAAGCCATTGAAAATTGCCAATGGCAAGATCGAGCTCAAACACCGCGTCGTCCTAGCCCCTCTGACTAGGAATCGCGGAACCCCGCTCCAGGCGGAGAGTACTCCGGAGAACCCGAATAGAACATGGCTCCCAAATGACTTCATGGTCGAATACTACGCCCAACGTACTACCGAAGGGGGTTTGTTAATTACTGAGGGGGTGCCGCCTTCACTAGAGGTACGGCAGCGACCCTGTTTTGGAGGCTTTGAACTGCACTGTATAATTGACTAGTGACTAACCCACTCGCTGGTAGAGTAATGGAATGCCCGGTGTTCCGGGGATTTTCATACCGGAGCAGGTCGCAGCCTGGAAAAAGGTTGTGGACTCTGTACATTCCAAGGGTGGCTATATGTATTTCCAGATCTGGCACGCTGGACGTGCTACCCTTCCCCAGATGACCGGTTTCCCCGCCGTAAGCGCTTCGGCCACAGCTTGGGACGATCTAGAAGAGTGTTACCCATATCCTCCCGTCGGCGCAGACAAGCCCGTTCCATATTCAACCCACCCCCCTATCGAATTGACTCATGACCACATCAAGCGAACCATCCAAGACTATTGTTCTGCTGCAAAGGCGGCAGTGGATATCGGATTCGATGGTGTCGAGATTCATTGCGGCAATGGGTATCTCCCTGAACAATTCCTCAGTTCCAATATAAACAAGAGAACGGATGAATATGGTGGTACGCCAGAGAAGCGATGTCGATTTGTTCTTGAATTAATGGATGCAGTTGCAAACACTATTGGGGAGGAGAATCTTGCACTTCGTCTCACACCCTTTGGACTCTACAACCAAACTCGCGGTGAACAACGCGTCGAGACCTGGACACACCTCTGCAAAAGTCTCAAGGAAGCACATCCAACCTTGTCTTATGTTAGCTTCGTCGAACCTGTAAGCCGTTCTCCTTAACTCATAAAATCCCCCATGCCTTCTTCCTCTCCTTCTAACTGCCAGCAATAGCGCTACGAGCAAATCTTTAGTTACGAGGCCAAGGTTGAGTTCCTCAAATCATGGGGCCTTCCAGATGTTGATCTCGCCATATTCCGTGAAATTTTTGGATCTACTCCGCTCTTTTCTGCAGGTGGCTGGAATGATACCAATTGCTGGGGCGTTATCGAGTCTGGGCAATACGATGCCCTGATTTTCGGACGGTACTTTATCAGCAATCCAGACCTTGTCGAGCGCCTCCGATCGGGCAAACCATTGAACAAATACGATCGCAGCCGATTCTATGGGCCATTTGAAGACCCAGCTATCGGATACACGGATTACCCAACATTGGAGCAACAGCAAGCAAAGGTATTGGAGAATTGAAGGTCGCGGATTTAGGGTTCCCCATTCCAATCTTCTTGTTTTTAAATTCGGCAGTAGGCCCGTATGGCAACTGTTAGTCAGAAGAATTCGCCCCGTCCTCCGTCACCGGTCGCAGTGGCATTGGCCCAAACAAAGGAACTTGACATACATAGGAATATTCCAAACCTGCGTCCGTGCCAATAAGGGAATGGGGTTCAATGTCCTAGTTATTTATCAGTAAAACTGTGGCTGATGAGAATTGAATTACGGTGTTACTAAAAATGTCCAAAAATTCGTCTTTCTTTTTTCTTTTTTCTTCTTCTCGCTTTTTTCATGATCTGAGATAAATTCAAACATCAACGTCTTACCAAGTGCATGTGGATAGATGAAGGTCTTCGATTCATGAAGTACGTAGCCTAGGAACGAGAGCGCTTCGCCCTCACCGAAAAACAATGTCACTGCTCACATCACCTCCGAAAATTTATTCGGAATTTCTAACATACGACAAAATGAGCCCGTCTGTGAATTTGGAAACTCAAGGGGCTGCTCATCCAATTTGCCTTGGCCTGCTGGGTTGTATACAGGGGCATGTCTCTGGAAATTCTCGGGGGTCTTCAGCAGCCCCTTCGCGCTAATATTTCCCTTGACCCAGCGCAGATTCTTCTCAACTGTTCTTGCTTTAACAGTCTGCTGCACTGGCGGAGCCGGCCGTCCTTGAATTATAAGTGCATCCGCGGAGGATCGAGTAATTGCAAGCCATTCTTCATCGTAATACAGGGCAAATTTGCCCTCCGACGTTTTTTGAAAATATTCGTTTGTGACGTCATTCCCTTTATCAAAGCATGATTCGACTTCCGCAAGTTCGAGAAATTCACGCCCATGTCCCGGCTTGTCCAGAGCAAGAAACTTTGTCGTATCATTGGTGATATGGGGAGACAGTGATGTGGGGCGCTGGGATTTAGGGGTGGGAACAGCTTGAAACATTGATTTGGGCAGTTGACATTGCAGATCTTCGGAGATTGACAAATTTTTAAAACATGTCGTCGATTGTAATATTGCTCGCATGCTTCACAGTAGCGGAGTACTTAATGTGCATATAGCCCAAAAACCAATATGCAGGGCGGAGATGATTCAAGAGTTGCTCAGCGGGAGGGCTGCCCAGGTTATCGGATTTAGCGCTTTCAAAAAAATGCCTTCGTTCTCTAAACAGCTTCTTGTAATCGCCAAACCACTCGACACGCCGAGGCCAATCATGGCTTACCCCTATATCTACTGGTTGGCAGATTTTCAGCAGTTTCAGGACGCGTAATCGCGGACGTGATAGATCGAACGAATATCATTCGTGCTATATGGGAGACGCTCATAGTGCGACTGACCATAGTCTGACTGTTTGAAAATGCCTGACAAGCCAGCGATGCGGAAAGGGCCGTATCGGATGACATTCGCTGCACCCATGTAATATATATTCGGTGCCAACCAGCCGCCATAATACAGCTCGAATACAAAGTTCGACGCCTCATGGTTACCCCCGATGACAATGGTAAGAATGGGCGCCTTTTTCTCTCCGCTGTAGTAAGCGTGGAAATCCCCAAGTTTTCGATATCTCCGTGGCACTGACATGCAATTCAAGTCGAGCATGTTGCGAACCACCTATAACTACCCAGAGAAGTCAGTTTAGAGTAAGCCTATATTGGACAGGATGGTGCGTGGAGAGTTCCCTGAAAATCCCCGCAGATCAAGAGGAAATCTAGCTGCTTCATAGCCCAACCACAGGATTCACATGAAACCTCAACGGCCTCGTAGATTTGGCCCTATATGATACTCCACCACAATTAGATAACCCTGCAACAAGTCACGGCTAGTGTAGCGATAATAGTATGTACTCACACAGCCCTCAACAGCAATCTTCAGAGAAAGTTTCTCAGGAGTTTCCATCCCTGCCAGTGCAACATCTGACATCACTGCTAGCAATACGGTGCGGCCTCTTGATGAATCGGTGAGTAACCAGAAGCGGTTCCAAGACTGTCTCTCAACGGCTAAAGCTGAGGGAAAGCGACAAGCAGTCACCAGTGAACCGCTTCTTAAGAGGTGTCCGAAATGAGCCGCGGCAAGAATACGAGATATTTCAACAGCTGGCGCCGATTATAGGTAACCTAGTAGTTATTGTTCGGGGGACAACAGGCTTCAGACGGCCAAGTAGATATTCATCCTTCACCCACTTACGACGTTCCATCCCAACTTGGCGTTTAGCCACAGGATCAACATGAATGAAGAAGAATTGCGACAACAGCTAGGACAGGTATGACCCCGAGTTTCTAATATATCTATATATCTACTATATATATCTATTTGCAAAATTCCAGTACTCAAAGCTTCAAACCTCGACAGCTTCTAATCGTCGACTTCGACGGATTAACCGCCAACGACGATATCAAAACGTTGATACGCGCCCCATATTACATCGGTGGTGTGGTGCTTTCTTTCCAAAATGTCGCGACCGCGGAGCAAATTACCACCCTTGTACATGACCTCCAGTGCACTGCAAAGGATGCTGGCCATGCAAAGCCCCTATTTATATGTGTCAGCCAGGACAACAACTTGAACTCTGCGCTTGGGTCTTCCACTGTATCTCAACTAGCTAGGCTGGCAGAATTGAGAGCTGCAGGCTCCATGGAGGATACTTTTCAAGTTGCTACTACTACTGGTGGACTTTTGCGTACTCTAGGACTCAATATGGTTTTTACAGACACCTGCAATATCAGCCCTGGGGCTTTAAAGGGACCGAGAACAGGACGAAAGTTGAGTGGCGACGAGTTTGGTCGGTTGTCCGCTGGCATGCTCAGAGGCTTGCGGTCTGAAGATATCATGTCATGCCTCAAAAGTTTCCCAGGATGGGATGTTGCGGATAGGCACTCGGAGTTCCCACTCCCAACCGCCTCTGAAAGCAAGGATGCTTTAGAGAGTGAACTGATCCCCTATCGACGAGCTGTTGCTGAGGATGTTGAAGCAATAATGACGTCTCACATCGTGGCTCCATCTGTCGATAGCTCACCGCCTATTGCCCCTGGTAAACATGTTGTCAACCTTCTCCGGGAAAAACTACAGTATAAAGGTTTGATAATTTCAGGTCACCCTGAGTCTTATGCTATAAAAACCACCTTTGACACGGCAGAGAGTGCCGTCTTGTCATTTCGTGCGGGGAATGACTGCACGATAATCTCACACACCTTCAAAGAGCAAGTGAATGCATTCCAGCGGGTATTTGGTGTATGTGGGGATCGGGGGATACCTTCGGCTCAAATTTCAGAATCACTCAAGCGTGTGGATAAGCTGAAGCATGCGTTTCTAAGCTGGGAATCAACTTTGAAGAGGCATCCTGCTCGCGAGGTAAACCTTGCCCGTACACCATATAAGATGCTGGCGATTAATTCACGTTGCACAACTGAACTCCCGTATACTCCCATCAAGCCATTCGACCTTTCTGGGGATATGGCACAACTAATCGAATTGTGGCATTTCCTGCTTCCTCAATATGCTGTGCCGGAGCCCCGACTCTCTGACCTTCTTACCCGCCCTAACGGTGCGCACTTCAGAGTTCACTTTGGGCAAAAGCTTATTGCCTTTGTTGCTACCTTTGTGAACGGAGATCGTTCAACTTCCTATATTTCCGCTCTTCTAGTTCACCCGGCACATCAGTCGCGTGGGATTGGAACTGCGTTGATCAGACACGCCCAGCAGCATCTACGTTCCACTTCCACAGCTCGATCAGTCACGATAGGGTCTAGTTTTCCACGTTTCTGGCCCGGAGTTCCGCTGGACATCCCAAAGCAGTCTCAGTCCTTTTTTATTAATCGTGGATTCTGTGTCGCCCCTGGACCCACAGCTAGGGATTACTGTGTCAATCTGGCAACATATGAAGCCCCGGTAGCCGTTTTAGAACGTGCGGCAACCACTGGAGTGAAATTTATGCCATGGACAGAGGGCCAGTATGGCGAGTGCATGGCTCACCAGAAAGAATTATTTGGCAGTGACGAAGTGTGGATGGGAGCTTACGAAAGACTTGCACAGGCAGGGCAATATCACCACGCAATGATTGCAGTAGACTTGGCCGGGAATCAAGTTGGGTGGGCATTAATGCTAGAGCCAGGGATTGGGCTATCCAACGATCTTGCATTTCCTCCATTGCTGGGAGAGCGAACGGGGCAGATAGGGTGCGTTGGAGTGCATCCCGACGCTCGGAATACAGGAGTCGGTCTTGCATTAGTTGTACATGCGGCATTACATCTTCGCAAACGGGGCGTGGAGCAAATTTTCATCGATTGGGTTACCTTGGTCAACTGGTACGAAAGAGCAGGATTCGAAGTGTGGAGAGAGTATAGAACAATGATATTGAATGACATAGTTTAAACATTAGCTTTATATCTATCTACTCTACCCACAGCAGCACGATTCACAGTCGTAGAATATCTGGAATACCACCGTTTAATGATCGAGTAATCTAACTTAACAGTTGAGAACTAATTGTGAAATTAATGATGATATATAAATATAAATATATTGATCACTAAGCTAATTAAGATTGAAAGATCTCGAAACCGGTTTTAGACACTAACTGCATTGTCAAGCCACCCGCCCAGTCTTACTGTCAAGATCCGACCAAGATCTGTTGACCCGCCTGCTCGAGCCACTAGATTCTCCATATCCTGGAAGATCTTGTCAATTCACCTGCCCCTGACAGGTGAAGGATGTATGCAATGGCGCGGTAGATTGCAAGAACGCGAGGACAAACGGGTTCTAGACAGTCGTCATTGGGGTGATACAGGGTGCGAGTAACAGGGAATGTGGGGCAAGGTCAGAAAGAAGAAATGTATTAATGCGTTAGGTATACTCCACGTCGGGAATGATTTCGGAAAAAACCGAGAAATTGCCAAAATCAGTATGAAGGTAAGAGTAAGTGCATTCAATTGTTTGTCAATTCTGGAGCCTTCAATGGTATGTGAGACACCGTAGTCAAACATGTTGAGAATATTGAGTGCAGCTTTTTTAGAATCATTCTGGCGAGTTGTCAGGTAGCAGAGAAGACTACATATTCTTGATAGAGCTACGTACCAGGCTACCATCAGGACCGGATCGTGTCAGGGAGTGTGGAATGATGTGTGCGACTTCAAGATACTCAAATAACTCCCCTTGGAGCTGGTTGCCGTCGTCATCTTGAGCCCTATCACCCTGTTTTGTAAAACAAATTATTGCCTCCTTCTAGTCGAATTGGCGTGGGATCACGCAGCGGTAATCACGCAGCGGTAGTCATCACGGACAAGGCAGAGTTGTCGAAGAACTGATATCCTGTCAGGTCGCATATTTGCGCCCCCTGTGTTCTTTCAATTGCTCTTGGAACTGCTGAGAGGTGCGCCGGAGATGGCTGCCAAGTGCGCTGGCCAGAAGCCTTAACTATCGAACAAAAAAAAACAGTTAGGAAAGGTCAAGGGTTTAACATGATAGTGGATAGATGAGTCAAAGGCCCTCGTACGTGGGAAGAAAAATTGTCGAACAAAAAGTCCGCGAAACTAGCCAGGTCTTCCTTTAACTGGTTCCCATCGGCATCAAAATCAGGGTCGTCCTCTGAAGCAATGTCAAATTTTAGGAAGTCGGAAAAAGCACGAAGGAAAGTATCTTGCGATGATTCTGAGCAAGAATGTTGGTATGTTGATCGCACAAGGACCGCGCGGCTGTACAGGGGCTGGGACAATTCAGACGGTACTTCGGAGGCTCTATAATAATTAATGATGCTGTAGAATCGGCCCTTCGCGCGGGGTCGAAGGTCTCCTAGGGCGTAGGGGCCGGGGAGGTCGAGGATGTCTTCAAGCAACATCTAGGGATGACTCTCGTTCATTCGGAATTGTGATGACGTCGATGAAGATGGTGGTTGAAGGGTCCACTTGAAGCGGCTGCCTTATGTCATCGCGGCTTGCGGAGAACCTCGGCAGCTTGGCGCCGTCGATTTGTCAGCCACAATATCTGCCCGCTCGCCAAAATCCCCCCAAAGATATTACAGACAGCGTCAGCCCGCTCTCTTTCAAAAGCTTCGTTTGTGTCCAACTATCCATTCTCATATTTGATTGATCGTTCGGTAGGGCACTTGACTGTGGCAGGAACTGGCTTTCACCTGATACAGTGAATAGTAGGTAGTTACATGCAACTGCCTCCACTTCCATTACGAAGAACCGTGGGGTGGGAGGCGTGAGCTGCTGCTGTTGGTATCCCACGGGAAGCGCTGGGAAGTATCGTCAATCACTGTTTCTCCACAGAATGCCTGATGATCCAGTCGCCGTCCATGGCAGAAAAATCGACTGGTCCCACGTCGGTTGATGTTGTCATTGTTGGTAAGTGAGCTTGTCATGTCACCTCTTCCCACCGGCGAAACAGGAACATATTCCCCGCGCGTGTCGAAAGCAATGCTAATCCATATAAACTGACTCCATTCAGGCAATGGGCCCTCTGCCATGATACTCTCCTACATCCTCCACGGCCATATACCATTTTACAACCCGGACAAACCCCATCCGGATCCGTTGCTCCATGCGAAGCTAAAGCACAACCCGCAGCTCCTACACCTAGACATTGATCATTTGACAAACCATTTTGGCGCATCCCGATTCTCATACTCTACCCAAGCTCTTCCTGTTAACGTTCTTCTTGATGCTCTAATCCGGCCGAATGGAGACGACGATGAGGGGACAGAAACAAGTGTCCAATGGCGTTATATGCCAGAAATGGCGGCCTCACATCTCATTTTCGGAGACGCAGATCAGCCTGGAGGACAATGGACAGAGTGCCCCGAGGGTACAACCCCAAGCATCCAATCACTGAGCTATGCCGGTATGCTCTCATTACCCGGGTACAGTTTTTCTGAGCACCATCAACATGTCCACGGCTGTCCCTTGCCTCCCTTCACACGACCATCGAGGCAGGCGGTAGCGGAATATCTCGCCGCATATGCCACATTTGTGGGGATATCCGAGTCAATTCGATGCGGCCAGGAAATCGGTGGGGTAGTTCGCACTAAAAATGGTTTCTTTATCGGGTCACATAACATCACTTGCAACAGGCTAATCCTGGCATCTGGGGTTTTCACGGAACGTATTCCTCCAAGGCCATTGTTGTTGCCCCTGTTAAAATTACCACCTCCTTCCCCGACGCAACCACGACATGCCCCGCTGTTAATCATTGGGTCCGGGTTTTCTGCGGCGGATGTCATTATTTCTTCTCATCCAGACCAAAAAATAATCCATATTTTCAAATGGGAACCAGAAACCAATCCGTCGCCTTTGAGGAGTTGTCACCAGCAAGAATACCCCGAGTATGCTGCTATTTATCGGCTCATGAAACGAGCCTTCGCTCAATTAAATCAGAGTAAGGGGCCAAGGCGCCCAAAAAGGGCGCGTGGAAATTCGATCCCCTTCCTGGAAAGTAGAAATTGGCAGGATAACTACGAGGGCATTCCGAACACCATTGTCACGGATGTCGCGTTGGATAATGGGACAGCACTAGTCACATTCCGACGTCAAGATGGGACCACTCTCTCTCGCAAAGTAAGTGGACTAGCATATGTGGTTGGCCGAAGGAGCACGCTGAACTACCTAAGCAACAACCTGCTGGCTGAAATATTCGGCAATCAAACGCCAACAGACGACAGCAGATGGGTTTCGAGACAAACAATGCGCGCTCAGGCCTTGGAAGGTCTAGAAGTCACTAAGGATGTATTTATAATTGGCAGTTTGACTGGTGACTCATTGATCAGATTTGCTTATGGTGGCTGCATTTATGCCGCTGGAAAGCTGATGCAGTCGGACTTCAACAAGCTGAATGGTTTCGGTGCGAAAACAGCAAAGAGCCAGGACTGGACCACCGAAAATGCATTCATAAATGGCACAGAGGAGCATAACCATTTCGCACGTATCGAAAATGAATCAGAAAAACAGGCTGATACGGGACGAGAAACGCATGTTAGCCCCGATTCTATGGCAGATCCGCCGAAAAGTTGGTGGGAGTATCTATTTTCATTTTTTACTGATTAGACTTGTTGTTTATATTTCCCGCATATACCTTCATATGTAGATTTACATTAGGGATAAATACCTGAGCATTATCAAGACCAAGCTTTTGAAAACCAAAAGGCATCCTTCTGTTGAAAATTAACCAAACGTAACATTAACCCATGAGCTGAAGTTGGTCATTTGGCGGCCAGCGGACCTGGGCAAAGGTCAGGCATCTTTTAATACTTTGTAGGAATTTGCGTGTAATTTCGTCGCTCATAATATGCGCTTGGCCCTTGTCGCTTTCATGAAGTTTCTCTCGTGCGGATCTCTCGTGGATACCAACCATAGTAACACCAATAGGCCAGGCACTAGATAATGAAGTCAGTTAAAGCAACTCAGCATCATGGGTCGTTCGGCATTTGGGAGGTTGGAACAGGAACATGGAGAAAAACATATTTTACTTACGCCTTTCCAATACTAAGTCGGAGATAGCCATCATTCGCGTCGACATAGCGTCTATTCTGCGCGTTGCGTACGATTTCCAATACCGGTTCGAGTATGCTCTCCTCTAAATCTCCCTTTTCAAATTTTTTGAACAAAGGTCGCATATTCTCCCGGGACTGCACCATGGCATTATAAGCCTGCTTTCCTTGGTAGCTTTCCTTTACAGCGTCATCCCTTTTTGCCAAAGCGATCTCCCATTCTTTTAAGATCATCGTAAAGTAGGATGCCAGCTGTCGGAAAAGGAATTTACGACCTTCCTCATCTGTTGGTAATTTGGACGGGACTTTCATTTCAGCCTCGGGGACGAGAGCAAGCGTTGTCGGGATTGGGCCGTCAGAAATTTGCTGCTGTGGGGTGAGGGATCGTTGGACAAGTCGTCGATATCGCTTTACACGACCCTTATGGGTTTCTCCAAAGAGCCTTGCTGGCTCTCGCATAGCTCTCAACTTGTCAATCACCTCATTCTCGCCGAGATCTGCGTCATCGTCACCCAGTGGAGTGCCCTCCTTCGAATCATTCGGACTTCCAGCGGGAATGTCGGGAAGTCCAAGTCTTCTCCGCCTCTCTCTCTCTTTAGCTGCTGCTTCTGCTTCTCTTTTCCGCCTTGATTCCTCAGCCAGCCGTCTTCTCTTCTCCTCCCTCTCCCGATTTTTCTCAGCCTCTTCCTCCTCCAACTTACGTTTCCGCTCAGCCCGTTGTTCACGTTCCTTCCGCAACTTCTCTTGCTCTGCATTGTATGCTGCCAGCCTAGCTGCTTCGACGTCTGATCGTTTCAGATATTGCTTCTCGGGGCCGGAGGGGGGAGTGGAGGTCTCCGGTGACTTGGCCTTGGAAATTTCCTTGGCCATTAGTGACGCGAAATCCATGGCGGGCGTCTGGACAACTGGATAACGTTGGTAGAACAGCTGTATCAAATACTAGGGGGTAGTATATCACAGAACGTTCGTCGTTCACTTATGGTGGTGAGTAAAAGCAAGATTGTGGTGAAGTTGGTTGTTTTGTCGTCCCAAGAAGCCTAAGTCGGTTTGGTGGCTGAAGCTCTGTCGTCCAGATCGCTGGCTTGGCGCTACTTACTGAGGAGCACCAGCAGTTCTGCATTTCTTCCACTCCCCACTCCACCATCACCACGCCCATTATTGCTTCCTGCCGCGTATAAGAGATCTTGAATTTATAGCACGCTACGTCCAGGCGGCCAAATTCCTATTGTGCTAATCACAGTTACATTGTCACCCCCTCGCGCAACCTCGCTCTGTTCGTTGCAGCAACACATGCGCACGCTCCGTCGCAATAATGGCGGAAGACAACTCTGATGCGCCTCCTAAGATTGACCGCCAGACAACAACACCATTTCATCTGAAGCTGTTCTATAGGCAGCACTCCTTCCATCATCTTTCAGATTTCCCGATCCCTTCCCCTCCATCAGCCGGAAACGCGAACGCGACCAACCCCTCCCCCCCTCTCCCACCACACCTTCAAATCTACACCTGGCCATCTTGTTCTCTACGCGAACTTGCCCAACTTTTAACGTCATGTCTGCCTTCAATCCTCCCAGATCCTGCTATAGGAACGCGCCTTAGCTTCCGGCTCATATACCCTGACACCAGAAGTCAAGGCCTTGTGGGAGATGGCAGGGGGAGGTATTTGAGTAGAGATATGGGCAGTGTAATTATCGGACCAAGTGAAGATGCAGGAACACGGGAAAAGAGTCGTCCATCAAATGGGGCATTGAAGCTTCAGGGCGACGAAGCCGATAAGTGCTTGCAGGATTTCCGCTTTGTGATTGGTGACTACGTCGATTGTGCTGTTCTCCCACCCTTGTCCGATGGCTCTATTGCGCCGGCCATCATGAACAGAGGAGTGGTTGGAAGTTCAGTAATTGGTGGAGGGATGAGGGCTTTTGGCAACGGGCCATCTACGTCGAGGGAAAATGGGTTTGGTAGACCCAGAGCAGGTGGAGCGCCGGGTAGGGGAGGGGGATTCCCTCCGACTGGCCCAGCTGGAGTCCCTTCAGGGGAATGGAGAAGAGGAGAAAGGGTCCCTGAAGCAGGAGGGCGTGGCTTCGGTCGGGGCCATCCGAGGAGTCGTGGAAGGCCCTATTGAAGTGGTTGTTTAGTTGAGGCCTTTTATATTCACTTTCATTACATCTGCTACGGGAAAATGGAGCACCGAAATGTCGTTTTTAATTTCAGCGGCTTTCTTTTTTTCTTTTGTTTCTTTTTTGCGTGATTTCTCTGTATGATTTAATTACCTTCGGGATATCTTTTTTTTTCCTTTACAGGATGGATGAAGTTTGACGAACACAGATATTCTAATGAAATTATTCCGCCTGGCAATTTTCGAACACTTAAATTCCGTAGGTTAAGATACAGGAACAAACTAAATATGCCACTGTCAAACTCAGGGAAGGGCCACATCCGGCAGAATGGGAGGGGAGATGGAACTATATCAGCACTCCATTGTGGCTGTCGGACGATGACGGTTCTCCTCCCGATAATCTATTTCACTATCCCAACTATTGAAACAACTCTACCACTCAACTATCGTATCTCCTCTTCTCTTCCCTCTGAATTCGAACTTCCCCTACATATTGTCAAAGTATCCATCTAGATTAGCCTTTGCTCAACCCACTGGTTCCAAAATCCACGTCAGGGGACCACGGGGAAACCGCAATCAATTTCCAATTGAAGGAAATTTGCACACTTACATCGGTTTTGTAGCCGACGTAGGCCAAAACACCAGGCACGAGGGCCATGTAGCAGAAGGAGATCCACGCTGTCCGCGGGGTCCAGCGGAAGTATTTGTAGCGGTTGACGTTCAGCTCTAAACATAACAAGAGTCGATGAGATGAGTAAGAGGTTTTCCCAAAAAAAGAGGGTACACAGTGAGGAATAAGTGTCAAGACAAGACAAAGGATCGCCGAGCTATCAAAAGGAAAAGGGAAGGGAGCCGAACCATAATATCTCTGGAGCGCCGGATCGAGGATCAAATCTGCGAGAACACTATTAGTAATTGACTGAAGCGGATAGGAGAGGTAAGTGGGAGGGAGGTCAGACTTGGATTAGGACCAGCCATTGTTGCGGGCCTTGCGCGGATGGTGTTGTATCTGCTTGGTTCAAGTTCTGTATCGCGACGATGGTGATTGCGATGATGCTGTGGAAGTTCCGAATTGCCTGTAGCTGGTTAGTCAGCATTGCCAAGCCTTGATATCAGAGTTGAACGACATCACAGCATCCGACGATAAACGCCTGGACATCATACAAGAAGAAATACAACCCGTGGACATTACATTCAATGGAATCTATGGGTTGAGCGTGCCAAAGTAAGCTGTGCCATGTTCTCTTATCTATGGACCCTGGAGCCTGGGATTCTCGAGTCTATGTGATATGTCATGCTGTCCTTACGAGGATGTCTAGGCAACATCATTCCAGCTCGTCGTCTCTTAAGTTTCAGCCAGAGAGATTGCGACACCGAGGCTAATGGAACTCTTCGGGGTTACAAGAGCAGAGGATAAATACCCACAATATATATATCTAGGTATATATATCTACATTGTGCCAGCTAAACCAAGCATCCCTCGCCTCGGAGTAAAAAGTCATATAGATATCTCCAGCATTTCGATTCTTGAGCCTCCTTCCAAACTGTAGTGTCCCATCAATATGGCCACTGCTTCAGATAGTAATGTGAAGATTACAATCTATTGGTATGTTCTTTAGGCCGTTCAAGTCAGCCCTTTGTTCTGCAAGTCTCCTGACTCGTGCTACAGGCTGGAAAAGTCCCGCGCGCAACGCATCATCTGGCTTCTAGAAGAACTAGATTTATCATACGAGATAAAGCTTTTCAAGCGGGACGAGAACATGCAGGCTGCGCCGGAATTGAAGGAAATCCATCCTCTTGGGAAATCTCCAGTCATTTCTATCGAGAAGACCCCCAATCCGCCAGTGGTTCTGGCCGAATCAGCTGCCATCGTCGAATATCTAATCGACCACTTTGGTCCACATTTAATTCCGAAGAGATACATCGATGGTAAGGAAGGCCAGGTAGGCGGTGAGACAGAACCATGGCGGCGTGACCGATACTTCATGCACTATACCGAAGGGACTCTGATGGGTCTGTTGATGAGAATACTCTTAGTCGAAGGTAGGGATCTATGTACCATGGAGTACCAGGGGCAACAACTGCTGACGACACCCAAGGAATTCGAGATGCGCCCGTCCCGTTTTTCCTCAAGCCTGTAACAAAGATGATAGCATCTCAGCTTCATTCAGCCTTAGTCAAGCCCGACCTAGCGACGAACCTTGACTTTCTAGAAGACCAAATCAAATCATCGCCAGTGGACGGTCAATTCCTATGCGGCGACAGCCTCACAGGTTCAGACATCATGATGAGCTTCCCACTGGAAGCAGGGGTTCTTCGAGGGTTGATTAATAAGGAACGGCACCCCCACCTCACAAAATATGTGAGTCGGATCCAGGAGAGGGAAGCCCACAAAAAGGGAATTGCGAAGATCGTTGAGCTGGAAGGCAGCTATGAGCTGATCCCGTAAACGAACAACGGATATTGCTGCTTTTTAAGACATTTCTCTTCACGTCACCTTTTCTATATACTATTACTGCGTCTGACTTCATAGTCACGCTCTTGCCAAGCATCAGTGTTGCTTTTCAAATAGAATTTAACCTGGAATTATTAATGGAACCCCTGTTGGATTGCTTGCCCTGGCACGACAACAGGAATTGAAATGATGCTGACGAATTACACCAACCACCAAATTAAATCGTTATTGTTGTATACATGGGCTTACATTCAAGTATATGAGCAGATCTTGATTCCCCTCTACTCAACTCTCCAATTGCAGTAGTAGACCTCAGAAAGCAGTATATAGCTCGATATTCATGTCAGTGATATCTAATCCGAGAGTTGAGCACGAAATATATCTACTCGGAAGGTTTTGTGGCAAGGTCAAATATGTCTGTTCGGGTAATTAATGTAAGTGACGCTAACATGTTGTGGAAATGATCTCGAACGGCCAGCGTTTTATCTGATAAAGAAACATCCATGGATCTCAGGATATCTTGGAAGCTATTATTATTTCCCATTTTTCTCTTTTCGATTGTCATTATTTCATTCTCCTTGCTCTTAATCTTTTCAGACCTCTTTTTTATTTTATTCTTTTTGGAGTTAGGATGGGCTGGCTGGTTCAGGGTGTCGTAGATCACTAACTGTAAATAGTAGCGCCTGTGATGATATAAGGCTGATGCAGGTCTGGGGGATTGCAATGCAACCCAACCCAGCTAAATCCTTCACCAACATCAGCACATCCTGCTCGTTTCCTCCACCAGACACTCTGAACAAAAACTTGAAGCAGGTTTCATTTTGTATCTAGTTCCTTCCGGCCCAGCTAATTTGCCTTTTCTCACTCACCTAGTGACCAAATCGTCTGCTTTTCAGCGTTCATCATAGCATCGTGCTGGACGCAGTTAAGGAATGCTTACTATTCAAGCCTTGTTATTAACGGGTAAATTACCAATCCCTCAAACACTTAACCAGCCAGTAGGCTTTGAGAGCTAAAGCAAACAAATACCGAACGCCGAGCGGGCGCATTTTCGATGTCCGCCTCTCCGAAAAAAGATCCCTTAAAGGTCTCTTACCATCCTGCCCAACCCCAAGAAACAGATGAAGACACTCTACGGTTGGACTCATCGCTTGCTTCTACCCCGTATCAATTGACGCCAGCAATTGCGAGACATCCGTTCGTAGAATCGTGCGACTCCGTTCTCGAAGCGAGCGTGGGCACCTCTCCAGTGACGCAACCCGCAGGCCCTGCAAACGAACGCGTTGCTGATCGGGGATTGACATCGGATGGAGAGGACGCGCCACTCGGCCTGAACTCACAGTCCCCATCAAATTTCTTGGATATTTCCTTTGTTGGAGCCAGCGAAGACACTCCAGACTGGAACGCGTCGTATGCTTCCTTTCTGAACCTTGACCACGTTTACGAACACCAGGGGCAGCTGGTTCATGAGCAGAGGGAACTAGTGCGCAGCCTGGACGAACCATCGCAAGCCACTCGAGCTCCAGAAGCTGTCTCGCCCACTCCTCCGCATCCAGCAGCAGTGAGAACTGCTACACTTCCCTTCCAGGGGCAATTTACGACATCACATACACCCTCTGTCCCAGGCCTAGTGCCGACAATCACATCCCCGCCTCGGGTAGCAAAACGGAAATCAGACTCACGGCACACGCTTCCTACGGGGAGAACAGCTCGCCCCAAACTTGCAGCCCATAACTCAGAGCAAAGCGCACATAAATCCGCCAATACTGTTGCATCAGACAAGGACCAGCGCCCAATTATTGATCGGATGTCTGCATCCGCAAATTCACAACCGCATTCTGGTAGTAGAAGCGGGGGTGCGGTGGATCACAACAGTAGAGCAAATACTCCGAATTCGACCCCAAAACCCTCCACGTCCGCTCCGAGGGTTTCGAAACAACCGGATTCTTCAGAAAGGGGCAAAACCTGCATTCTTCCTCCTGAAAAGGTCTTTCCCATTCAGATAGGCTCCGAGCTGTTCAGACTGTCCGGTTCCTCGATTTCCTCTGATGGTTAGTCCAGCAACCCACCTATATACCCTTTGTCAAGACCTGTATGAACTAAAAATCTTAGAGCACCCTCATATTTTTCACACTTTTTTGAGGAGCAGTTGCGTCACAACGAAGATGGAGCGGCAGTGCGAACTTTATACATTGATCGCGACCCTGCCAATTTTCGAGATATATTAAGACATCTTCAAGGTATGTGGATTTTCCTACCCTAAGAGCCTATAAACATTAGAAACAAGCCTTAGATTGCATTCATCTCACTTAACCCAACTGACAATCACCCTTCGAACCCAAGGTTACTATGTGCGACCGCGAGATGGATCCCATCTTGTGAAGTTGTTTGCGGATGCTCAATTTTACAGCCGTATGTAGTCGTCCCAGAATTCCAATATTTTGTCGAGGCATTGTTCTCCTGACTTCCCTCATTTAGTGCCGCGCTTGATCTCGCAATTATTCGAGTCTGAGATATTTATACAAATTGGAGACCGGCATTTCCAAATTCCCCGCGATATCTTCTCTAGTCCTGGCGATTCTCCGAACTTCTTCTCACTCGCATTTGCTATATTTTTCACCACTCCCGGAGAGGTGTTCGATCGCCCAAACCTTCTGCGTCCACCAGCTATCACTCCGCCCGTGGTGATCAACCGGTCAGCTGATGTGTTTGCTGAACTCCTACATATGCTTAAGGGATATCCTATCCATATAAGGAACGAAGAACACCGTGCAGAACTACTGCGTGACTGCCGCTATTTCCACCTTCGAGGGCTTGAGCAGAAGCTCATCCCTCATGCCATCAGCTACAACCTGCTGCGGCAGAAGTCAGAAATTGTGATTCGACTGGAAGATATCCGCCAGTCAGGGGTTCAGTTTGTAAGCGACGTCTCACCGTCGGACAGAGCCGCTGCTGGAGGATGGGTCCATTATTCACGCCCTTTCGTCGACGACACATCTCATGAACTAATAGTCGAGATCGGGGATGAAAACACGTTTATTGACCTTAATTCCATGCGGGCTGATTTCTTCGGCTTAGCAAAAGCGAGGGTATCGAGTCTCTTCCAGGTCATAGCCAATAAAATGAATCTCCCCACGATTGCTCCTCTAGGGCTATTGATGAAGTCTGGGGGTTTCAGCAAGCAGCCGCCTAGCCCGGGCCATACGCCCTTGAGCGAAGACCAAGTCAAGATCCGAATAGATTCTGATGCAGATATCATCCTCGACGGAGAACCATACATTGCTGATTGGAGTGGGCTCAAAGGTACCGTGTGTACCACGCCAGGTGACACGGGTGTCGTTCCCGGTACCCCTGGCTCCAATAACTATGGTAGGAACCAACACCTCCATCCAACCCACGTTACAGGGAAAAGTCAACCATCATCGTCAAATACAAATGCTGACATGTCAAACCAACCATCAGCAGCAAGCGAGAATGCAGCACAATCACTGTCTGTTGCAGGGTCCCTGTCCCGATGCAACTCCCCGTCGCCTTTGCCGTTCAGCAAGCCAGACGCACCTCGATCGCAAAATAGTCAAGGGACAGCCAAGCGCAAGAGACTAGATAATCTAGATGATCATGGAGAATGGGTAGTGCAAAAGGGCCAGTGGAAAATTCGCGTACAGGCTAATGCGCATGAGAGTGCAAATGGAAGAATGGAGATTGTGTTTGTTGCAGTCAAACTACATGTTCTTAGTAGACAGCGGGCGCGGAATGCGAGCAGGGGATTTTTAAGCTAATGAAGACGTAGGAGCGGTGAAGATGTCATGATTGCTTCAATGTTTGTAAATTTTTATTCCCTAGGCTATAAATAATCATCTTGGCTGCATATGTAATGTACTGTACTGTACATGTACGTAACGGACATAGTGCTAAACATCCATGGATATGAGGTAGCGATGATGCAACCGCTGGCGTAGTTTTTGGGGATAAATATAATTCCTTTTTTTACAATAGCAATAGTATATGTTTTTTCCTTTCTCTTCTCGTCTCTTTTCCGCATCTCTATCCCCCCCTATTCCAAGGTTCCTCCCCCCTTATGCGTGCATCAAGCTGCCAAGATTTTCCTGGATGTGCCAATATTTATAACCTTGGCATGTAACAGTGAATCGCAGGCGTACCAGAATCTCTACTCAACATACTCCGTACTCAACATAGAGTTCCCGCCAACCACAGCCGTCGACCCCGCGGAATAGATTACCACTAAACCCCCTGGATCTCAAAACCATACACTTATCATACGCTATCTTTCACCCTTGTAATTTCGCTCCTGGTCTGGTCCTGGCTGGTCCTCCTCGGTCCTCTTCCTTCCTCTCCTTAACTCCTCCATCCCTAGGTAACCATCCCTAAGCAAGGCTTGCTATCACTAACTCCAGAGGCAATTCTCTTCTGTTTTTGTTCTTATATTCTTTTTTCTCACTCTTCACTCTTTGCTCTTACACTAAATAGTTAAATGTCTGGCTGACTCTGCGCCTTTCTACATCATATACAGCCCATCCTTTTAATCTCATCCTCATCCTCATCCTCATTCTCATCACCTATCATTATCATTAACCCTTCTTCGTTTAAATCATCTTAGTGCGATAGGATTACCCAGACCATGTCAACCACAGTGACTTCTCAAACTCAAACAAACAATATCGCCCCTTCAACTCAAGTCCCTTCACCCGTGCACTCTGCCACCGTCACACCAGCGAACAATTCTCCCACCTCTCCCCGGCTGCAGAACGCTCAGCTACATCAATTACATCTGCAATCGCGCCAGCTACGCCCCCCGAAATCTCCGTTGTACGTTCCCGCTGTGCTCCGGCCCACAGAACGCGCAACAAAACCCGCTCCTCCCACCCCACCACGCAGCGTTCATGGCTCTTTAGACAGCCTGGATGACCAACTGGAGAGTGCTGGTCCCATTACCCGGAGGTCAACCTTTGAGAGCGTCAAAAGCGTTGTGAGCAAGCGTGCAGAGGATGAGTGGCTGAAGGATGAGAATCTGGGTGAGGTGACCGGATCGCCCACCAGGGAACATTGGAAGGTAATTAATTAAATTAAACCATATGATCTGTTTTTCTTCCGCGCACGTAATCTCCATGATGAAACTCATTATGTGAAATTCTCTTTTTGTGCTTTTTCTCTTCTCCCCTTCTACCCATTAGAAGCAAGCTGACAAATGTCCTCCCCGGTCTTCCAGGCTGATTCCGCATCCCCTACTTGCGATTCACCCACTTGCCGCTCTTTCTTTGGTCTCTTCCTTCGTCGACACCATTGCCGGCACTGTGGACATGTCTTCTGCTCTTCACATACTCTCCACATCGTACCCCTCGACCAAAATGCCCGCTTCCATCCCGATGGGATCCACTCACGTGCTTGCGATCTCTGCTGGAATGCCTACTGCCACTGGGACAAGGCTCGCACTACACGACTTAACGAAATACAACAAGATCTTGTCTCTAATGTAGAAGATATGCATGATGGAAATCCATCGTCCGCCAGGACTATGAACGTTAATGGCTCCAATCACGCCTCTGCTGCCCGCTCAGGTGGCTTGCCCCCGCCAATCAGCCAAGATGGCCTCGTTGCTACCAGCGTCCCGAGAGACTGGAGCTGGAGCACATTCTGACCTCTCATATTTTTTGATTTTTTTAATTTTCGTTTCCATCTTGCGTTATTTAGCGTTGTATTTCCTGCGCATCTATTTGATGAACATTGGCTTATATATTCTGACTTAATCACTACCCCCCCCAGACAACAAATACTCAACGCTGATTTACCGCCTGACTTCTGCTCTCTCAGTTTTTCACAACCATATTTTTGGTCTTCATCTATTCTCGGGATTCCTCAAGAGTTTTTTTCTTCTTTCACCTAGTATATAGATTTCTTCTGCTTCCATACTGGTGTTCGCTCTAATAGACGGCTGTGGCGCACATTGTTATGGGAATACTTCATGTATCTTGATTATGCTCCTTCTTTGTCATTATCCTACCTCTTGTTTCGCGTTGCTTTTGTTTTTGTTATATATTTCTGGCATAATGTTCCCTGCATGGTGCCTTCAGTTTGAGAGATGGGGGTTATATCGTCTATTAGTGTTATGTAATATTTCACTTCAACCATGATTACCTTTTTAACATGAATAACCTCCACGAAACGTATATTGAAAGGGTATCCCAAATCGACGAGCCATTGCAAATTTAGTCGTATATGTCGTCTCAATGCTTGCTCTAAGTAAAAATTCTAAACTATGTGCAACCAATCCATCATCTCATATATTCATTTTCCAACCACCATCTAAATTATTCCAACGGCACTTCTACCGTCCTCCACATACCAACATGATCCATACCTTCCTCCATCCACGTTCCCATACTCGCATCCGTCACAAACCCTAGGCGCGCATACATATTCTCAACAGCCGCTTGGGCATGAACCAACACGTCACCCGTCCACGGCTTGTCCTCATATTCCCGCAGTTCCTTATGATGCTCCGCCGCCCAGTTCAAAGCGGTGTCTACCAAGACACGAGCAAGGCCCGCGCCGCGATATTGTCGTAGCAACGCAACTCTCGATAAGGCTATATATGGTTTACCTAGTTTATGTTCATTGGGTACATGAGGGGGCGGAATAAGGCGAAGAGTACCGACGGGGACAGGCTTGTCAGACTCTGTTGTTGTAGCATATAGAACCCAATGCCAGCTCCTCACGTCATTGTCGTCCATTTCGTTCTCCGGTTTGCAATGTTGTTCATCTACAAAGACTACCGTGCGCACGTGCATGGCATGGTTGAATATTGGGGGGTTGTTGGCGGGCGCGGGGTTAGAGGGGGTTGGTCGCGTGAGGATTTGGCGTGGGGGTGGGAGGAGGGACGTTGTGAATTGGGCAGTTGAGCCCATTGTTGTGTTTGTTGTGTATTGTGTCGCTGGATGGCTGGATGGCCCGATGTCTGCGTTTGACCGCGATGGTTGAGGGATATAGATTCGGCGGGTGGTGAAGGGGGGTGGATAGATAATAGGGTTCCGCCCACGCGACACTGGACTAAGAAGTAATCGACTCAATGGGGTGGTATATAGTAGAGAGAGGTAGATTGATGAACTATGACATCCAAGTAAGGTTACAATTGACTTTTAGATCCTCCTTGCAGCTATGCCAGCTGAGCGCGGTGTGGTTTCACTTTCTCTTTGGTTTGCCAATCTCACGCTTTGGAAGATCAGATAAGCTTTCAGCTGCTGACTAACTTGATTCTTCTGAGCCTAATTAAGTCCGCCGTCAATTTAGAGTTTATCCTAATTCGGGTTAGCGATCCTGACCTCGTGGCTGAGGCTTAAAGTTGAGCAAACAGAGCAAACAGTGCCGCTGGAAAGAAATATCGAACATTCAAAGCACTATGAAGTAACGCAACATGTGATAAATGGGTATCCATATATATCACCTTGGTCGCATATATATAGGCTGCAATGTCATTATATTTAGATGCGGCATCCATTCTCGATAGCGGCTCTGGCGATGGCGGCTCCTTCAAATCGCGCGTCTACAACTCAAAACTGAAATCTTCCCCTGCTCAAGTTTACGCCTTGATAACAGAGACGGCAAAATGGGATATCCTTCTCAAGGAAGTGGTTGAGAATGCCGGTTTCCTTCCTCTCGAACCAAAGGTCAGCTTTCTGTCCCGTTTTATTCGCTTCATTTAAAAAAAATAAAATAAAAAGCTGGACTGGACGAAACTAACTTCTACCGCTGTTCCTGAGAAGTATATATAGCTTACACCCCTCCTCTCGATCCTCCTTGCTCACGATTTGCTATTGGCAAAAAGAGGCATTGCCGCACCATCAAACCATCCCTTGCGCCTGGCAATTGAAAAACACAAATCCCGGATAAAAGCCGAGTTCGTCAAATCTCGCGTTCGCCGCCGATGCGCCTCTGTCGAGGAACTCAAGGCGCTTATCGCGAAGGAGAAAACCCCTTTTGGGGAAGAAAACGCTGCATTTGTACCCCCCAGATGGGTCAGAATAAATAATGTAGTAACAAGCCTCAACGAAGAGTTGAAGACAACATTTTCTTCCTACAAGCCTGTTCATTCTCTATCGGAGTTATCAGCACGGTCATACTATCAGGACTCTCATATCCCGGACCTTTTAGCTGTGCCGCAAAATGCAGAACTAACGTCATCAACGGCATACAAGAATGGGATGATAATACTACAGGATAAAGCATCGTGCTTTCCCGCGTATTTACTCCTTGGCGACAATATGGAACAATGGAATGGAGACTTGATGGATGCCTGTGCAGCGCCTGGAAACAAGACAACCCATCTTGCCTCATTACTGTGTTCAGTATTAGAACCTCGTGATGGTCGCGGTGATGGCTTAGCTCAGAAGAAGTCTAAAATATTTTCATGCGATGCTTCGCAAAGCCGGTCTAAAATTCTACAGCGGATGGTGAGTGTTGCCGGTGCTGATAAGATGGTATCTGTCCTCCCTGGTCAGGATTTCCTTGCCTTATCTCCCGACGACAAACGTTTTCGAAATGTCACAGGCCTACTTCTTGACCCCAGCTGTTCAGGTAGTGGTATAGTTGGAAGGGACGATATTCCTCGCCTAGCTTTACCTCTTACACACGACCCTAACCCCCAGAGCAAGAAAAGGAAGCGTCCTGCACCCGTACCCGTTCCTACGGATGCAGAGCCTACAGTTGGCAAACATGAACAAACGGCTCGTATCGATCATGACCGCCTTGCCAAGTTGTCTAACCTCCAAACACGAATAATTCAACACGCGTTTAGTTTTCGAGCGGCTACTCGAGTCACGTATAGCACCTGCTCCATACATGCACAAGAGAATGAAGTTGTCGTTTCTCGGGTGCTGAAGTCACCAGTAGCGCAGCGGCGTGGATGGAGGATCCTTCGAAGAAACGAACAGGCTGAAGGGCTGCGAGATTGGAAACATCGGGGCATAAAACACGAAGAGTCGGGGGATGGAGCAAAGGAGAGCTGGGATTTGACTGAGAGGGAAAGGGAAGGGTGCTTACGGTGTTGGCCGAGTGATGAGGAGGGTACTGGGGGGTTCTTTGTTGCCGGATTTGTTCGGGATAATAATTTCGAAGGTGACGAGGGTGCAGCAGATACGGTACTCCCAGAGAGTGAGGGAAATATTGAAGAAGACAATGAGAATGGTGTTCAGCTGGATGAGGAATCGGAATGGGAGGGGTTTGGCTCAGATTAGCTATTTAGGTAACAAATAATATTCGGTCAGTTTTCAGCGAAAAGACAAAATTGTGTCTTTAGTAGCCGCGCCAGATAGACATCAGAACATATATTTCCCATTTTCCGGCTTATTATCTATAAACAATCCGTAGGCCTATTGCCATTTGCGGTCTATTTAATCTGCTAAGCAAAGATCTCGAAGGGCGAATTAGAGCTGGCCCACCTGGGATCCGGATCACATGACCATGATGCACCCGGACCCGACGTTCAACCTGTAAGACCAACATTTCAGGACGCGAGACTCAAGCTTGGATTTCAGTTGTATTAGAGAATTTCAGCGCCAGAGATACAGCCAGAGGTGTCCGTTGTAAATATATTCCTCTTCTACGTCATGATTCTACCGCAGTTACTGTCACAACCTTGTTAAAGCAAGTGGGCTTTAGGCTGGAATCGTGGAGCATCCGTTCTCAGATCGATTTGATGACGGCGATGCGCTCTGCCCACTGACTTTTTGCATCCGGAATTGAGTGAAGACCATGTACCATCTAGCGAAATCGATTTATTTCTATGCTACGAGTAAAGAGGGTATGCTTCTGCTCGCAATGTTATGCTTTAACTACCTTTATCCCTTGCACCCCTGATGTAGAAAGGTTATTATCGCCGAATTCCGCAATCACTATTAACTTCGCAACAATATAGAATACTCCGTTCTACTCCTCGGCCTAGATAATGCAGGCAAAACCACCCTGCTAAACCAGATAAAAGCCCTCTTCCTCCCCACCGACTCAAATAACGCAACGCTGCAACCCCTCTCCGGCAAAACCGTCCCAACCGTCGGCCAAAATGTTGCAACCATCCCGCTACCAGATATGTACTTGAAAATATGGGATATAGGCGGACAGATATCCATGCGTGGCCTCTGGCAGAGTTACTACTCGAGCTGCCATGCCATTATCTTCGTGGTAGATAGCGCAGATGTCGGCGAAGACGCGGACGTTTCGCGCCTTGCTCCGACGGGGCATAAAGGAGGGCCAAATGCATCGTCGAGTGCCAAAGGGCCTTCCGGTTCGATTACTGAACCCATGAGTGCCATAGATCCCCGGGGTGAATTTGGGAGATTGGATGAGTGTCGGGAGGTTCTTGAGTCAGTGCTGCAAAATGCGGAGGCAGTGGGGGTACCGATTTTGGTGCTGGCGAATAAGCAAGATAGAGAGGATTGCGTGGAGGTGGTGAGGATCAAGGAAGGGTTTGTGAGGAAGGTGTTTGAGGGCGAGGAAGGGGGTGGGGTGCGAGATAGTCGAGTTTTGCCGGTCAGTGCGCTGATGGGGAGCGGGGTGAGGGAGGCGGTGGAATGGGTTCGCAGCCGGGTGAAGTGGAACAAGGAAGGGAGACCTCCTGTTATGAGATGAGATGACATAGCCCTGATTTTCTATCTCTTGTTTATCGTCTGGGATAGCCATATACCCGTTCTTGATGTGTTTCTACTGTGTTTCCTTTATTCACCTTGGTTGGGGCGTTTATCAATAGATTCTGTACTTTGTAATGTCAAATTTTGTCTTCAGGATTCCCTTCGGACTTTTCTGTATGTTATAATAGCTACTTCTACTGTCCAGTCCAATTATGTACAGCACATCGTCCCTTGCTATCTATAATACACCTGAGACCACCCAAGATTTCTCTTGAGGTAGTAAACACAGTTACTCTGCCTTGGGTTGTCAACTACCTCCTCTTGACGTGTTGTATCGCGAGCAGTCGGCCTTTTAGATAAAGCTAAATATGTACCCTTAGTCGCCTAACTTCTTAAGCTGCTGTATTCAACGCATTGTTTGGATCATATTCGTGCCAGTCGCTCAAAGAGCGGGTGTCTTAAACAGCACGGAACAAGGAATTACGTCTAGGTCCAATCCCAGCAACGGCTCTTAATAGAAGCAGTTCCCACGATGAGCAGGCAGGCCACGATTATGCATCGGAGTATAGGGATGTTCACAAGACGACTTCCGAAATACTGAGTATTTATTTTCCGTGGATAAACCGACGTAATTAGTATGTCACTCTTGATCGCCCCCGGCGGCGCCTGGATTCTCGGTGAATAGAGGACGAGTCGAGCTCATGAGACTCTGTGCTCCCGACAGCAGGTTTCCTTGGCCAGCTTCTCGCAACATCAATGTTACTGCGAGGGAACCATAGTTCCAGGAAAACATAAAGCAAGAAGTCTATGACAACGCAGAGACAAAACAGTTTCCCCGCCCATATGCCACAGCCGTAGTAGCGTTTTAGTCGATCGATGAGGGCAAAGCTGTGTATCCGGCCCCTTGTTGCAGTCCAACCTTGTCCAGGAAAGTAACCGTAGAACTCCTGTTCACTGATGGCGCCACATATTCCATTATAGACACGCTCGGTTCGTCGGGCGACATCCGTCCACGAATACATCATACGTACTTGTTCATGAAACTTGTCTGTGCGAATTCTGTTCGAGCGGAGAGCTGCAATTGCCTTTCCAGTCGCATGAACAAGGTCGTCTTCTTCTGGCTTAGCAAATGTGGTCATATGCTGCGGCAGGACTTCTGGAATGCCTCCAACACGGGTACAGACAACATATAGCCCACAGCTAGCAGCTTCCACAATCACCGTACCGAATGCTTCAGTCAAACTCGGGTGTAGATAGATATGTCCCCGCACCATCACATCACGGACTTCCTCATGGCGAACAGCTCCAAGGAATTCCACTTTGTCTTGGAGAACTTTACGTTCCAACATTTGCTCGAGGTCAATCGCCTTGGGACCTGAACCAGCAATAATGAAGCGCACATTCGGGTGAGAAGCCAAAATTCTTGGTATCGCCGCAATTAAGAGATCTGTTCCCTTGTTATAAAAAAGCCGTGAGATAACAACAATCGTGATAATATCATCCGGGCCCAGTAGCGGTCGCGGCACAGTTACGGAGTCCGAGCCAGTCCTTGATACCTGGTCGTTTCCATGGGTGGTGTACGACAAGGGTCGAAAATTCTCGGCGACTACAGCGTTAGGGATGACAGACACCATCAAGGGGTCGAGCGAAGCGCGAAGAACAGTATTTTCCTTGCTATATAACGGCAATTAGCATTCGTGATTTCTAACTCCGCTCCCAAAGAATTATTATGCTTACCAGGTATGGCTGACGCAAATAACATGATCAACATCACTCAGAGTGAATTTCAGGAGTTTGTTTGTCAGAATTGAACCCGCATCCGCGAAACCAAACAACGAATGATCCGTAAAAACAGTGCGCAAGCCCATGGTGCGCGCATGGAGGATAGCCTCATGGCAAAAGCTGCTCAGACTCTGATGTCCATGCACAATTTCAATCTGTTCGCGTATTATGATGTTACGAAAGATAGGGAAGAAGGAGAAGACCGTGGGCATAGTCGATTCGCGGTAAATGACGAAGAAGGGGACATGGTAGACTTTGAGTCCATTGGTGAGATATCTAACTCCGGTTCGGCCCTTGTAGGCATGAGTGACAATAATGACTTTATGGCCTCTATCTATTAATTTCTATAATGCAAGTTAATACCTAAGGAGAGCATTGGACTTGGGCGCCGAACTTGTATTTCGTTAAATGGCACTTTACTGACCGATGAAAGCTGGTATATATGACTTTCCACTCCTCCTAGATATTTGTCAACCATGCGCTACAGACTCACAACATAAATATCGGGTCATTTAACGTACCAGGCTGGGGGAAGAAGAAATCACTGATCATACTGTTCCACTGTTAGTTAGTTATTGCACCCTTCAGGGGACGCAGAATATCGAAGCTCACGCAATATTATACGGCATTTTGGCGACGTTGACAGGCTCCTCCGCCGCACATCCAAGACATTCATGGTTTGCAGAGTGTGCCCTGGGTTTTCAAACACTGTGGCTAACGGTGAAAGAGAAAAGACGTTGAAGATGCTGCAGTTAAGAAACGGGAGAAGAAACGCCCATCGCGTGGAAACTGCTAACGTTGAAGGCGGCGAGCTTTCTGCCAATATCAAAGGCAATTTTCTTTCGGAGAGCGGGAAATTCAACCACAATTGTACCGCCAGACCTGCAGCACCAGACACGAAACGGTATTATGGCCGCTTCATTCTACTCTCGATATATTCCTCCCAGGAATGATCTTTCATCAAAATCTGCTGATAGCTTAGTGTCTCCAGCTGGGTCTGAAAAACGGAAGAGAAAATCTGCACCCGCCGAAGATGCTTCAATCCCGCCATCCAGCCCGTCCAAGAAGGCAAGGAAGCATGAAAGGAACAAAAATTCGGAGGGTTCTGTCACGGTCGCACAATCTCAGAAAGGCACGGCTAGACGGCGCGACGCAGATTCGGACTCCTATTCGAAAGCAGAAAGTAATATTTCTCCACTCGCAGCAGAGGAGCAGGACCAGATACAAACCAAGCACAATTCGCCCGAGGGACGGAAACAAAAGAAGGGTCCAAGAAAGGACAGCCATGAAATACCAACATCTCACAGCGCAGCTGGAAGGTCTACGAATCCAGTAGGCGTACCGGGTCAAAGTACGAATATTATTCATCGTGAAAAGCAATCAGAGAGGAAGGGCGGTAAAAAAAGGAAGTTGGATCAGGAAGATGATACACCGACTAAGATTGCGCCAGAAAAACATGCTGGGATTTTGTCAAAGTTCGAGAAGTCCAAATTGAAAGCCCGATTAGCAGCTTCTGGGAAAGATGAATTAAACTCTGTCAATAACGATGGCGAAGAGGATATCACTCCTCATGGGCTTGAACCACTCCCGCAGCCGGCCCCTATGCCGGTCAATCTTGACGCCCCGACATACTCTACTCTTCCTTCCTGGCTTACTCAACCCTTCGCTGCCACTGCCTCCTTGCAGCGAAACTTCTCAGAGCTAGGAGTAAACCAAAACCTTGTTTCGATTCTCGAGAAACGCGGATATACCGAACCCTTTCCCATCCAGGCAGCCGTTTTGGAATTACTTCGTAATGGAGAAAATCGACATTCAGGGGACCTTTGTATATCTGCCGCCACAGGTTCTGGCAAAACTCTGGCATATGCTCTCCCACTGGCCGCAGGTATTGAACCGTCATCTATACCCAGATTACGGGGACTAGTTGTTGTGCCGACAAGGGAGCTTGTTAAACAGGCTCGGGACGCTTGTGAGCTCTGTGCTACTGGGACAGGCCTTCGGATCGGAACAGCTGTCGGTACAGCTTCATTAAAAGAAGAACAAGCGCTACTAATTAAGCACGATCAACTCTATTCTCCTGCTACCGATCGAATAAAAACCAAACAGCAGATGACCGCTGATGCTTGGACTTCCTTCAACCTTCAGGAGTATATCATTGAAACCCAGACGTCTCATACGGCGTTTCCAAATCATGTTTCCACCCCATCACTCAACATTGACATATTAATATGCACACCAGGCCGACTTGTTGACCACATCCGATCTACTAAAGGATTCACACTGGAACATTTAGAGTGGTTGGTGATTGATGAAGCCGACCGCCTACTCAACGAAAGTTTTCAAGAATGGGTTGAGGTTGTGATCCCAGCCCTAGAGAGGGACAGAATCGATGCCGATGCCAGAAGTGGAAGGATTCTAAAGGAGTTGGGATGGCAGATCAATAAGCCTCAACTTCAAAAAATAATCCTCAGCGCGACTATGACAAGGGATGTCGCGAAACTTAATTCTTTGCGATTGCAAAACCCGAAACTTGTTGTTCCCGACACTCCTAGAACTAGCGATACCGTGCCGCTCCCTTCAGAAGGGAATGGAGATATCACCCAAAAAGATGATCATGCATTCAGTCTACCTTCAACTCTGAATGAAATGTTTGTTCCAGTTGGTGATGGTGCGGATAAGCCGCTTTACCTCCTTACTCTGCTACTCTCCCATTTTAAATTGGATAACCAAGCTACTGGCCTTCCGCGACAACGTTCCTATTCAACGGCATCAGACTCAGATTCCAACAGTTCATCATCAAGTTTATCGGACGATAGTTCGTCTGACGAATCGTCAGCAACCTCAGATATCTCCTCTGATACCGATTCCTCAGACGAATCAGTAACCCACGACGAGAATCCTAAACCGATCGGATCGTCTACATCTTCTGTTCTGGTCTTTACGAAATCTTCCGAATCAGCATCAAGATTAGCTCGTCTCCTCGCACTCATGCACCCGCCATTTGCGAAGCGTATCGGGACTTTGACAAAGTCAAACAAGTCTAGCACTTCTCGGAAAACGATTTCTGCTTATCGCAATGGCAAGCTATCGATTGTCATTGCTACTGACCGTGCGTCTCGTGGTCTGGACCTCCCCTTTCTCACTCATGTCATCAGCTATGACGTCCCAACCAGCCTAACGTCATATATTCATCGCGTCGGCCGAACAGCTCGTGCGGGCCGATCCGGGTCAGCATGGACATTGGTTGCGCACAGGGAAGGGAGATGGTTTGCTAATGAGATCGTGAAGTGTCCTGAATCGACTGTCGCAAGAACGGGGAATGTGGAAAAGGTCGCCATCAAACTTGATGAAAAAGGTGATGATTTCAAAAAGAAGTATTCGGATGCTTTGGAAGTGTTACAGGCAGAAGTAGAGGAGCATCAGACCAAGCACAGGAAGCCGGGAAAACCCATGGTCGGTTGATCCTTCAGCTACTCTGTATATATTCATATAACTTTCGTTGCAGGGTTGTTTATATCTAGTTCATCGTATGGAGTACTTATTCATGTTTATGCATTATGTTCAAAAGCACTTGCTAACACTCCATCATTATTTTATATTCCCTGCCATTTTGTCCCGTATAAGCTAGCATACGCCATATTATTTTGGCAAAACTCATTTTTACAGACATTTGTTTATTTACTATCTTTCCAAACTACCAGTCTGCAAGATAATTTTTAAGAAGCTCAGTAAATATATGTTGACTTCACTAGTATATATTTTTGCAAGGGTCTTGTCTAATGATCTGAACCTTTGGCATATAAACAGTAACAAATAGTATCATCTGAAATCGAAAACGTCAAATCAAATGACAAGATATATTAGCCTCATAACTATGTTTTTGAGTGTGAATTCAATTCCCTATATCCCATGCTTGTAACAACTAAATGTCGCCGGCGTTTAGATTTTACGTTAAAAGGGTCCCCTGAGTGGGTTAAATATATTTTCCACTGCGACCACGTTTGAATCATCAGGGTTTAAATACAATGCAAAACGAGGCTAGGAAAAGCGAACCAAATTTCAATGCCTTTATAACCACAGCTGAATGATATTCAATCGAGATGCCAAGAACAAATAAGGAAAAGTGGCATATGAACACCTCGATTAAAATTTGAACTAATTGGATTAATATTTTATGATGATTAACAGGGCGAGATATATTCTCAGTCAAGGATAGAACTGGCGCGTGTTGAGATTTTTATTGTCTCAGCGCCGAATTGACTCTAAAGGTTGGAGGGAGATATGTAAGATTGGAGGCACATTGGGTGTAGGGAGACAGAAAACAGCGAGGTTGGAATGAGGAGATTCGGATAGAATGCGGGAAGCATGCCTATAAACAGGGAGCGAAAGGGTATGGCAAACCAATAGAAATCCGAAGTAGACAAAAAAACATTAAGCTATATAACTTGGCATCATACTGACCCACAATAGGTGAAAATAATAATTAAAAAGCAGTTCGCTTCCCTTGAACATAACCATTTTCGGGATATATACTTGTCGAGGAAAAAAAGGAGAAAACAATGAGAAGAATAATAAAATACTCTTGCATATGAGAGCAGGTCTCTAAAGCAATACAAGCACTACTGCAATGGCTGCGACAGCACTTATAGAGTATTTTGATGATGGGACGAGAATAGCATTTGCGGTACTCGGGAAATCAATCGGGGGTGACTCGCTAGGGCTCCCTCTAGTTGGACCCGAGCTTGTTGGTGAGATTCCACCTCCGCCTCCGCCTCCGCCTCCGCTAGATTGGGTGAAGCTATTAGATGTCGGAGGAGTTTCACCTGGTGCATCTGTGGTTGGAGTTGGAGAAATTTCGCCCTCGGTTTCGGTTGGTGGGGTGGTTTCCGATGGGTTATCGGCTGGGCTGGAGGTTCCGGACGAATCACTTGACGGCGGAGTCGTGGGTGGGTCGCCAGGGGTGGCAGATGTTTCCGTGGGCGTTTCTATGGGAGTTTCTGGGGGCGTTTCTATAGGAGTTTCTGAGGGCGTTTCTGTTGGTGTTTCCGTGGGTGTTTCTATAGGGGTTTCTGGGGGCGTGTCTGTTGGTGTTTCCGAGGGTGTTTCCGAGGGTGTTTCCGAGGGTGTTTC